>MU832834.1:0-65704 GCA_029204225.1 Diphasiastrum complanatum | reverse complement strand
TAGTAAAAATATCTGCCATTTTATCTTCAGATTTACAAAAAACAAGATCAATGGCTCCATAAAAAAATTTCTCTTGAACAAAATGGTAGTGTATTTCGATGTGCTTGGTTCGAACATGTAAAACTGGATTTTTGGCAACGTGAATGCAACTTTGATTATCGCAAAATATAGTAGTCGCATCCACCTATGGTTGACCTAAATCCACAAGCAATCTTCGTAACCATACCGCTTCTTGTGTAGCATGGCTGAGTGCTCGATATTCAGCTTCCGTCGATGATAAGACTACTGTAGATTGCTTTTTGCTGTTCAATAAAATTGCAGCTGTACCATAACTAAATGTTTGACCACTGGTAGATCTTCTGTCATCAATATTACCTGCCCAATGGCATCTGTATAACCTACCAACATTGGCGCTTCATGTTGATCATACTTCAAACCAAAATTCAATGTCCCTCGAATGTATCTGAGAATACGTTTAGCAGACTTCCAGTGTGCTTGACTAGAATCTTTGCATAAATTGACTAACAACACCAACAGCATAAGAAATATCAGGTCGTGTGTGTGCCAAATAAATCAAACTACCCACCAGCTACCTATACAAATAAGCATCCACTTTCTCAGATTCATCATATGCAGTAAGCTTCATGTTGACATCCATAGATGTTCTCAAAGGCTTACAATCCTGCATATTGAACTTATAAAGCAAATCTTGTGCATATTTGCTTTGTGTAAGAAAGATCATGTCTTCCTTTTGCCATACTTCAATGCCAAGACAATAGTGCATCAATCCTAGATCACTCATGTCAAAAGCATTGGAAAGATCTAATTTTATTTCATCAATTAAGCTCTCATTACTTCATGTAATAATCAAATCATCCACGTACAACACAATGAACACTATATCTGAATCTTGCCTTAGAATGTAAACATTAGAATCAGCATCACTCTTTACCATTCCCCTTCGCTTGAAGTGTTCATCAATGCAAGAGTACCACGCCCGTGGTGCTTGCTTCAATCCATAAATGGCTTTGTTGAGCTTACAAACAAGATGCTCTCTCCCTGTCTCAACAAATCCTTGAGGTTGTACTAAGCACACCTCTTCATCCAGCATTCCATTAAGAAAAGCAGATTTAACATCCATTTGCTGGATCTTCCAACCATAGAAAGCAGAAATAGCAATGACAGAATGTATAGTTACCATCTTAGCTACGGGTGCAAAGGTTTTCTCAAAATCAATACCTTCCTGCTGCTCAAATCCTCTCGCAACCAACCGTGCTTTGTACTTGTTGAGTTGCCCATTAGCTCCATATTTGGTCTTCTATATCCATTCACAAGTGATAGGCGTCTTACCATCAAGTAGCTCAACCAAGTTCCACATCTTATTTTTCGATATAGCTTCCATTTCTGTTTCCATAGCTTCACGCCACTCCTTCTGCTCCTTTGCTTATCAAAAGTTTTTGGTTCTTGAGCCTTGAGCACAGAACCCCATTAGGGCTAGATTCATCTCTATCTTGCAGGAGGTTTTCGATTTCTACTTGATCTTCTAAGCTCTCCCTGCTCACTTGATTCGGGAGTATCTCCCTTATTAGCATCACTTGTTACTGACAACTACCACTTAGGCACTCTCCTAGGAATCTCATTATTAACCCTGTCTTTTTCCATTGGCTCTTCTTCCTTCACTTGCACTTTAGCTTTATCGTCAAAGGGATCAATTGTCAATTTTATTTGGTCATTTTGACCCATCTCATCAAAAGTAGCATCTCTGGAAATCACGATCTTTTGCCCATCTGTGTCATACATCCTGTATGCCTTGGCTCTTTCATCATATCCAAGTAAAATACACTTAATAGCCTTTGCATCCAGCTTCTTTCGTTTTTCATCAGGCACATGAGCGTAAGCATCACAACCAAATACTCATAAATGAGAAATATTAGGTTTCTTTCTAGTAAAAGCTTCGTAAGGTGTCTTTCCCTCCACAGACTTTGTAGGACACCGATTCAAGATACGAGTAGTTGTGTTGCATGCTTCTGCCCAAAAAGTATTTGGCAAACCCTTGCTCTTAAGCATTGCCCTAGCCATCTCCACAATGGGGGAGTTGAGTTCTTGGAGAAGCGATGTTCGTGAATTGTTTTTAAAACAATATTTTTGAGTTGCATTCAACATTTGGATCAAACAACAAACTAAGCATGAGGTACTTTTCATTCTTAAACTACTTTTCATTTTATATTTTATTGCATTACTTCATGTCCATTATGAATGACAATACTTTATTGCATTGCTTTGTGCACATCATAAATTTCATTTAGATTTCTATATATGATATTCATTGTTGTTTTGCATTGCACATGGTTTTAATTTCTTAGTTGGTTATTACGTCAATCCACATCTCTAAATTTGACATTGCAATTTTTGAAAAAAGAACATTGCACATATAAAAGCAATGGCAATATAGCACGATCATTTGCAATAGTAATATTTTCATAATATGAATAAATATATACAAAATGGGCGCTTTAATGTCGCACGAGTCTTTTTAGATCTAACATCAACTAAAATTTATAAACCTAATCTACTCGTCGTCATCATGACTTCCAGTCTGCATGAACACAAGCAAACAAACTACATTAATATTTAATGTTTGATCGTATTAAATTAAATAAAATTGACTTCATGATACAAACCACATTAGTATGAGTACAAAAACTAGTACTTACATTTGGAGGATGACCCTCGCTCTTTAGTCTGTCGACTAATGCGTCGTATGATTCCCTGTAGGCATATTCGTATTCCTCCTTAGTTGGCAGATGTCCATAGTCCGCCAACTATCCATGTATTCAATTTAAGTTGAAATTAATTTAGGGCTTACACTTACCATGCTTGCTTGCAATCTTGCCTTTTCGCTCGAGCCCAACCTAGAATTGCCTATCCCATGCATCCTAGCGGTCGCAGCATCTTTCTGAATCTTCTATTTATCTAGTATTCGTTCATCCGCTTTTACACGGTTTCAATCATTTCTTGAACACCAGGAGGGCTTGGATTGCCCATCCCTATAAGCTCGTCGTGCCATATCATGACGATGCCTAATCCATAAGCTCATATGCTTATGAATTTCCTTCTCCTGGAATTTCTCTTCTTGTTGGAATTCATCATGAAGGGTACCAATAACTTGTCGTTTATCGGCGGCAGGTTGTTCGGACCATTTACTAAATAATCTGTCGCCAAAATGGCATTGGCATAAAGAATAGAGTCGCTCCAAAACCACCCTCCCTTTTCTATTGGCAATTATATTTTCTTGAGGATCCATGTCATAATAAGGATTTGTCGATGACTCTTTGGTGGGGGCGGGAGCCGCGGCCACTTGTGAGAGACCACCCTCATCTTGGCTAAGCATACTTTGCAGTTGTGTTTTCTGCTCAGGAGTTAATGATTCATATAAATTTTTTACAAAGTCTCCCGAGCTTTCACCACTGCCTGACCCCGACATGATTACTACATTTATTTAACATACAATACATTACAATAAACCCTAATATATTGAAATGAAGTAGAAAAGAAAATCGATTACAGCACTTTGATGCATATTGGAGTGGGACTTTCATACCTATGTTAACAAAAGAAGAGAGATATGCGTGTAGAGCTCGAGCCTGCATCAATTCTTGAGTGGCGATCTTGAGGAGGAAGTCTACATGGAGCAACCTGAGAGCTACATTTCATCTACAAAGCCAAATCATGTGTGTCTTCTACAAAAGAGTTTGTATGGTCTTAAGCAGGCACCAAGGAGTTGGTATGGTAGGCTTAACACTTTTTTTTCTCTCTCAAAGGTTTGTTATGAGTGAGTATGATCATTCACTTTATTATAGGTTTGCTAGAAATGATGCTACCATTTTGCTAATCTATGTGGATGATATCATCTTGAGTGGTGGAGACAATCAAGATGTTGATGATATCAAGAGTGCTCTCAAGAAGGAGTTTGAGGTGCATGATCTTGGTCATTTGCATTACATTTTAGGAATAGAAGCTATTTTCAATTGTCAAGAAAAGTATGATAATTCTATTTGAAAGTGATTTCATATGGTAGATGCAAAGTCTTGTGATACACCTATGGAGTCAAATGTAAAGCTAACTATAAGAGGTAATAAAAGATCCTTCAAAGACATTACTCTCTATAGGAAGCTAGTTGGTTCATTATATATCTAACCATCAAAAGACCATATCTAAGCTATTGTGTTGGTAGATTAAGACAATTTATGCAAGATTTTACTGAGAAGCATTGGAAGCTAAAAAAGAGTTTTGAGATACATCATAGGAACTCGAGATTTTGGCATATTGTATGAGGGATCATCACCTAATTTGTTTGAATTTTCAGATTTGGACTTTGCTGGAGATCAAATTGATAGGAAATCCATAAGTGCACATTGTATTTTCATAGGTGATGAAGCTATATCATGGATGTCGAAGAAACAAGCCACTATCTCATTGTCATCTAGTGAGGCCGAGTACACAAGGCACTTACTCATTGCACAAAAGAGATGGTATGGATCAAGAGGATGATCAAGGATCTTCACTTGCTAGATTTTCTAGAGACTCCAATCATCTTTTGTGACAACCTATCAGCCCAAAATTTGGCAAACAATCCTATATTTCATGCTAGGAGCAAGCATATTGAGGTGGCATATCACTTTGTGAGGGAGCAAGTCATGGCAAAGGAGGTGGAGCTTCAACATGTACCTTCAAAGGAATGTGTAGCTGATATCTTCACCAAAGCATTGAGAAAAGACTTGTACAAAGCATAGGACTTCAATTGGAGTATTCTCAAAGTCTATGCTAAAACTAGTCGAAGAGGGAGTGTGAGAATTTGTCAACTAGTTTGCTATTTTGGACATATTTGTTTATTTGGCAATTGAGGCCAATTTTTGTATTAGACTTAGATTTTGACTTTTCAAAGTTATATTAGTCTAAAAGCATTTGAATGACCACTTTTAGAAAGTGAGGGAAATATTAGGAGGTCGAGTTCAGTAGATTCAAATTTCATTGTTGGAGACATTGAATCTAGTCCACATTAATAGTAGGGCTTTTGTTATGGAGGGAAACCAAGCTCATTAATGATGCATGGACCTGTTATAAAAGGATGTAAACTCATGGGAGAAAGGATTCTTATCTCTCTCATTTCATTTCATGCTTATACATGAGTTCTCTTGGGTTGACCTATCCATTGGTGCACTATCTTGATGCAATCTTGCAATCTTGTGTGTAGAATGCTCATATTTTGTTATATTCGGATCCACACATGTAAAATACAATAGTTTACTATTTTTGTATGGATAGAAACTTCATATTATCTTAATTTTGATGTTTGATCAATATCTTATTGAGTTTGCATCTCTTTTATTAAGTCTAGATGTTGATTTTCTACATTGCAAATGGTGTAAATCGTGATATCTTTCAAACCAAAGATCAAGAGATGATTTTGGATCTTAATGATTGACAAAATCTTCACATGAACCATTATTCCACCTCACATTGGAAATCAATGTTCAAGAGTTAAAGATTCAAATAATTATAGTCCAAGACTATCCACAATTTCTTGCAAATCTGTCATAAATGCTTCTTGGTACCAATACACTTCGAATTTTTCAAAAAACTAAGGTACAACAATTCATCCTACCAAAATATCTAGGAGATCTATTAGGATAAAAATAACTTTAACTCGATTATGACTACCCCAGATACTCTCTTGAGTTAAGTGCTCTATTCCTAGCAACATATGCAAGGAAATAGCAACCTTGATAGACTTGTCTGTCTCCTAATTAACTGGAGATTTAGGTTGAAAACAATACACAAGCATTCCTTGACTACAATCTGTAGTAGATTTTCATCCACTAAGGTAAGCAAATTTCTCAAGAGTAACAAACTACTTATAATGAAAATTCTTGTGAAATCTACACAATCCCAAGTATGTACTGGAGTAAAGAAATTTAGACTGACTGATCTAGATTCTTGGCCCTCCCAATTGATCAAAAATTACTCAATATCTTAAGAATCATTACATTCTCTTATAATCTTCTAATGTCCATTAAGTATCAATTTATGATTCTTCAATCATAACATTTAGAATCTTATGATTCGTCAATCATAATTTATAGGATTCCAAAACCATACTTAATTATTAAAAGATATTGGAGTACATGTACAACATACCACTTAGAAAATATAAGAATCATTTTGCAATCAATTCATCTTCCTTATTTTTCAAACAAGCATCACCATCAAACTCAACTTTGAATTCCTTATAAAAAATCATTGACTCACACTAAGAAGGTTCTTAGTGATAGATAGACTGAACAAAACATCCTTCAAATTCACATTCCTATTAGTAGAGAGGGAAATAGGAATTGTGCCAATCCCTTTGATTGCACACTCGCCATCATTGGTCATGTAGATCACCTTCTTGTCACCTTCAAATGCCATCAATGATGAATAATACTCCTCATGATATGTCATATGTGATGTAGCTCCATTATCAATCCACCAAAGATCAATATCTCCATGATTAGTCAGCAAGCAAGCATCATTTGAAATTTGTTCATCAACACCATCTTCGTCAAGAGTTAGATTGGTTTGTTTCTCACCTTGATCTCTCTTCTTCTTGAAGCAATCACTAGCAAAATATCCTTTGACTCTACAATAGAAACATTTTAGCTTGGATCTATCTTTCTTCTTGCCAACAAAATTAGAAGGCTCACCTTGATCTTGCCCTTTTGACCGTTTGCTTTTGCCTTTGCCCTTGAACTTTCCTTTTGAGAACATAGCTTATGTGAAAATTGTCAACATTTCCTAGCTAGTTTGAGGCCTAAATTGGCAATTTTTGTACATAGTTTTGAATCTAACATTTCACACGTGTGAAAGAGGCCTAATACTTTTATTTTAGTATATATTTCATGTTGAAGAAGTCTCAAACTTCATCACCTTCGAAATGACACCAAAATCATGTTATTTGGACATATAGGCCAAAATTGGCTATTTTAGGTACTGGTGCCCTAAATTTGGGTCCTTAGTTCTAGAGAGAGGAGAGAGAGTCATCTCTCTCACCTATATTAGGCTGAAATTCATGGAGAACAGGTTGGAGAAACTTATTGTATTATTGAGAGAGATCAATAGATCATTATCACAGTTTCTTCCTCCATTGAGAGCATTGCTTTGTATATTGTCTTCAAGCTTTTGTGTATGATCTTAAGAGGTTTCCAAAAGTGGTAGGCTGCTATTGTAGGGCTGGTATGCTATTTTTTTTGGCTGCCATCAGTACCTTTTATTAGTTTCTTTTGTGTCTTGAATGCTTTGTCAAGTTCATGTGTATCAAAGGTAGCATTAGGATGCTTTGCCATTTCTAGCTTTTGTAGCTTGTTGTGCAAAGATCTTAGCCAAGTGTTTTGGGAGTTTGGATCCATTCAAGATCCACTTTTTTCACATGGTATCAGAGCTAGTTGGCTGTTATTTTTAGTAAGGTTTTCATTTATGGTGATATTTGGATGTTTGATCAAGTTCTAGCATGATTATGCATTGCATTGTTGATCAAACCTTACTAACCTTTGTTTTGTGAGTTGAACTTGTGGATCAAAAGCATATTTTAGGTCTATTGAAGATCAGAGGCTGAGAAGAAGATCTTTTGGATTGGATCAGAACACCTAATCATTTGTTGATTGTGAGGCTTGTGCATATTCAATACTAACAATGTTCTGTTCAATGTATTGTTGACAATCTCCACTTCTGTGGATGAACACTCTCCTTTGTGGATGAACACTCTCCTTAAGTGGATGAACCTTCTCCTTAAGTGGATGACAAATACTCTTTGAGTGATTTTGTATTTCTCCAAAAGGATGAGCAAAGCTCCCACTTGGATGAAAGATCCCCTTTTGGGTGAACAGATTGTCAACAATCTTTTGCATAAATTTTGGTGTACTTTGTTGAGCATGTAAGTAACTCTCCTAATGTAATTTGATTGGAGCATTTGCTGGAAGGTTTTAACCATTATGCAAATGTTTTTTCAAGTTCTTAACAGGTTGAGGAACATTCTCATGTGAGGTGATCTTAGATCTACATCTAAACACCAAGATTTGACAAGCTAGTGAAGCTAGTCTTGTGATTCACTAAGTGTGCTCTTTCATTCACCTCTAAAGCTTGTATTTATCACTTGCTGGAGTTTATAAACTTTTAGATGTGTGGTTTACATGTGTTTTTACAGGTTGAATCAATATCTTAGTGTGTTGATCATATGTTGATCAAGTTTGTTCAATTCTAGGTATTCTTGGTAGCCTAGTCTTTTGTATTTTCTTATAATGCAAGTAACTCTTCATACCATAACTTGATTTGGTCACTTGCTGGAAAGTTTGAGAGCTTAACAAGAGAGTGTTCGTGTGTGAAAAGTGTTGCATGTGTTTCAATCTTCCTTTCTATGCTTGGAAACCAGCCAGGTTCAAGATAGAAGTGTTTTAGGGTCCTAAATCTTCTGAGATCTCCTTATCCATCTTTTGTTGAGAGGAAAGTGAGTGCTAGGTGCATTAGGACAGAGCCTAAAAGTTGAAGAATCATTATATTCATGGCTTCCAATGGTGGGATCATGTTAGAAACTAATGATAGGTTGAGTTCATCAAACTACTCTACCTGGAAAGTGAGGATGGAATCCTTACTTGAGTTGAATGAACTCATGGACATAGTTGTAGGAACTGAAGAGAGACCACCCACAGTTCAAGAACAACAAAGGTTTGATAAGAAGGCCAAAAGGGCTCTTCATATCATTAAAATGAATGTTACCAATGAGCTTCTCAAGGAAGTTGGTAATAGTCAAAGTGCAAGTGAGGCATGGAATGCCTTGAAGAAGCTCTTTGAATCAAAGTCCACATCTAGGGTATTGACCCTAAGGAGGCAAATATTTTCTAGTATACAAAGAGAGGGTGAAAGTGCTCATGCATTTGTCTTGAGGGTTAAGTCCTTAAGTGATGATCTAGCATGCATTGATGAAAGCATAAAAGATGGTGAAATAGTCCAGGTTATGTTGAATGGTTTGCTAGATGAACATGCTAACCTTGTGCAAAGTTTTGCCATTCAAAGAGTCTTGCCAAGTGTGGTTGACTTGCAAAAAATCTTATTGGCTGAAGAACATAGGTTGCAATCAAAGCTTCATGGTGCATCCTTGCAAGGTGGAGGTGAAGAGGCTTTTTTCACAAAAGGCAAAGTCAAAGGCAAAGGTAAAGACAAAGGGAAATGGTCCAAAGGTGGTAACTCGGATCATGATGATCACTCTTCCTCCTCCTCTTCTACTTCTTTTAGAAAGAAAGACAAGTCAAAGTTCAAGTGCTTTTATTGTGGGATAAAAGGTCATTTTGCAAATGAATGTCATAAGAAGCAAAGTAATGGAGGTAGCAAGTAAAACAACTTTTGTACTTCTAATGAGGATCTAGATTCTTGTGATTCTCTCATGATGTGTTCTTCAAGTCTAATGTCAAGTGGAAGTGACAAGGATTCATGGCGGATAGATAGTGGATCTAGTTCACACATGACTAGTCACAAGGAGTTCTTTACTTCTTTTATCTCTTATGTTGGAACCAAGAAAGTCGTTCATATGCCAAATGGTGGTGAGTGTATGATCAAAGGTATTGGCTCAATTCCTATTTGCCTTTCTACTAATAGGAATGTAAGGCTTGATGGTGTTCTTTACATTCCTTCACTTTCAAGGAATTTGCTAAGTGTTGGTCAAATGTTAAAAAAAGGATACAGGACAAAGTTTGTTGGGGATGTTTGCTTCATTACTAAGGGAGATGTCTTGATTGCTAGGGGCAATAGACAAGGTAGACTTTAAAAGCTTGATGCATTTGTTATGTCTAACAAGAGGAATGAAATGGATGTTGGTGGTTCTCTCAACTTTCAAAAGTCAATTCCTAGCATCAATAAGATTGGTAGATCTTATGCAAAGTCTAAAGAACTTCCTTATGCTAGATCTAGGTTGAGATCTAATGAGCTTCTTGGAGATAGTTATTGTTGTGCTAACTTGGCAACTTTTGGTGAATCTATGATCAATGTTTTGGATCCATTGGATCTTGAAGATGGACTAGTGCTACCTACTAGTCAAATGGAGTCATGTGGTGCTAAATTAGTATCGTGTTTGAACTCTTCTACTCAGAGATTTCCAAGTCTTGGTGGCTCTTCAATGGAACTACATGGAAAGTGAAAAAATGAAAAAGGTAAGAAGAGAGCTAACTTCATCGATGGAGGTGATGAAAACTCTTCTTTGGAAATGGTTGTTGCTAATGACTTATTTACTCATTTGAAAAGAGATGGTGCTTTGAGCATGATTGAAGAAAAAGTTTCTTTTGTATCTTTATCTGATGAGTCCCAAAAAGTCATTTGTGAAACAAGTGGTGTCACATGTAATCATAAAGAAAGTAGATCAAAAGGTTCTATCATGAGACTTGGTGAGAAAGATCTCAAGTCAAAAGGGAGAGATGAATGTGAAGTGTTGAAAGTAGGATGTACTTTGAATGATGCTTTTGTGAATGATAGTGAGGGTTCATTATCATTACCTATATCATTGATTAGAAGTCCAGGTTTGACAAGAAAAAGTACTTCAATCATTCTTATGTTTAAGGAACTATGTATTCTTTTCATGGCTTCTAATGTTCAAGATTCTTCCATTTCTTATGATGCAACTATCAAGAGGGAGATTGCTAACTTTTGTGGTGTGATCATTAAGAGAGAGTCTTGTGAAGGAAAGGGCAAAGGAAGAGTGACTCTTGGGAAGATTCAAGGCATGGATCTTACATCTCTTCATCAACTCAAAGGTTGCTATGATTGTGGTGGAGTGTTTATGTCTGATCAAGATGGCAAAAGGTTGGATGAAGAAGACTACATGGAGCAACTCAAGTGGCAATTTCTCCAAGGAAAGGAAGATCTCATTGGTGAGCTCATTGAGGTTTGGTTTGAGCTCAAATGGGATGGTTTGATTAGGTTTGATACTCAGCTTCATCTACTCTACTTCATGTTGGATAGAATTGTAGAAATCTATCTTTTGGTTTATGATGGTGACATTGTTTTCACTAACTATAGTGAAAGGTTGAAATCAAGCAATGATGAGATCTTGTGGGATGTTAATCATGTGTTTGAGAGGGAGTATCTTCAGAGGTTCAGATCTGAAGATGTTTATAGATGAAAAGTACTTGATGTTTTATTGGAAGATCAAGATGTTGATCTTGAATTGCTTCATCAACACCAAGAGGCAAGTAGTAATTGGAAGCTAGCCTCAAAAGCATCAAAGGGGAGCCACATGGGCAAAGCATTTTGGATATGTTTTTACACGTTCTTGAAGGTTCAAGTAAGGTTCTTGGAGCAGCAAGGAAGTGTCCTTTTACTCTACCTTATTTGTTTAATCTCATGTATGAACATTGTCATGTCAATGTGTTGGAATTGTCAAAATTCAATGACACTAGTTCCATAGTTTTGCATCCTTTGGATCTTGGAGATGGAATAGTTATCATTGTTAATTCTTATGATCAAGTACATGAATTCATTCAAATCTTGAAAGATATTGAAGTGGTCAATATCTCTACTTTTGAGCAAAGTTCAAGATCTAGCATCCTAGTGTTGGCAAATTGGCAAATTGTTGACAATGTAGGATCAAGGGTTGTATGCAAATCTTGTGGAGATACTTCAAGTATTTCAAGTTCAGGATTTGCTCATTCAAATGGAGCATAGAACACATCATTTTGGCATTCATTCACTCAAGGGCTTTCATGGATTGGAGATCTACAAAGGCAAGGTAGTGATGGAGGTTCATTCATGGAGATACATGATGCATTCACTGTGGGCATAGTGGAATGTGGAGGAGGCATGCAAACACTTGTTGGTCACTTTCACTTACAACTTGTTTGTTGCTGTTTTACAGAGAATTCAAAGGTGGATACATGGAGGAATCTTTCATTATGATTCTATGTTCTTTTACATGTATCATGTTCACCATTCTATGTAAAGTTGATGTAAGAAATAGTGAAGCATCCTATATGGACACTATTATCAATATCAATTATTTTGTGAATCATATTGTACATATCAGAACACTTGAGAAGAGATCTATTATCATGATGGAGATCATTCTTAGGTTGGAGCAAAGTAGTGTTGTAAAACTAGCAAGTTAAGTTGAAGAGGGAGTGTGAAAATTGTCAACATTTCCTAGCTAGTTTGAGGCCGAAATTGGCAATTTTTGTACATAGTTTTGGATCTAATATTTAACACGTGTGAAAGAGGCCTAGATACTTTTATTTTAGTATATATTTCATGTTGAAGAAGTCTCAAACTTCAGCACCTTCGAAATGACACCAAATTTATGCTATTTGGACATATAGACCAAAATTGGCTATTTTAGGCTACTGGTGCCCTAAATTTGGGTCCTAAGTTCTAGAGAGAGGAGAGAGAGCCATCTCTTTCACCTATATTAGGCTGAAATTTGTGGAGAACAGGTTGGAGAAACTTATTGTATTGTTGAGAGAGATCAATAGATCATTGTCATAGTTTCTTCCTCCATTGAGAGCATTGCTTTGTGTATTGTCTTCAAGCTTTTGTGTATGATCTTAAGAGGTTTCCAAAAGTGGTAGGCTGCTGTTGTAGGGCTGGTATGCTGTTGTTTTTGGCTGCCATCAATACCTTTTATTAGTTTCTTTTGTCTCTTGAATGCTTTGTCAAGTTCATGTGTATCAAAGGTGTAGGATGCTTTGCCATTTCTAGCTTTTGTAGCTTGTTGTGCAAAGATCTTAGCCAAGTATTTTGGGAGTTTGGATCCATTCAAGATCCACTTTTTTCACAGCTTCCTCCTCTCCAACTTGAGATGTAGAAGATGATCCTCCTCTTGCTTGGAGTTTAAACTCTTCAGCCACCAAGACCTCTTGAAAGTCCTCCATACTTGGCAATGTCTTTTGAATAGCAAAACTTTGCACCAAATTAGCATGATATGATCAAACAAGCCATTAAGAACAACTTGAACAAGCTCTTTGAAAAATTTTCCTCATTAGGGTTAGAACCCTAGATGTAGACTTGGACTCATACACCTTCTTCAAAGATTCCCAAGCATCACTAGATGTTGTGCACTTACCAACTTCCTTGAGCAGTTCATTAGTACCATTCATCTTGATCACATGTAGAGCTTTCTTTGCCCTCTTTTCATATCTCAATTGTTCTTGGGGTGCCAAAGGTCTCTCTTCCACACCTACAACAATGCTTATCAATTCATTCATCTCAAGCAAAGATTCTATCATCACCTTCCAAGTTGAATAATTTGTTGAGGTAATCCTATCATTGCCTTCCAACATCAAGCCACTTGAGGTTGCCATGTTGCAATGATCTTATCTATCTTTGAACCTGTTTCAATGCACTTAGAACTCTCTTGAAAATCAACAAATTAAACTCAAAAATAAATCACAAAGATTTGAAAACAATCTAGCCTCTCCTTTTCTCTCTTCTAGCAAATCCTAGCACATAGAATGTTGATTTTTTTATTACAATAGATCTAGACACAATATGATGAACTTTTGCCAACATCTAAGATTGAAACACACTCTTGAAAAGTCCAAAAACTTAAAATCAAGAGATCCTATCAAATTTAGGGTTCCTCCAAAGGTTTTATATATTCCTAAACTTCTACAATCTGTTATCAGGAAGTAGAATTACTGATTTAGGTCATAAGGTAGAATTTGAATCTGATCAATGCAAAATATTGATAGGAGTAATAAGATCCTTGCACTCGGCAAGAGACATGGTTACTTATATAGATTGGCACATTGTTATTCTGAGTCTAATAAAGTCTTTAAAACCTCTGTTCTTGTCAATTAAGCATTACTATGGCATCATCGCTTAGGACACTTGATTTATGCATCCGTTTTGAACATGTCTAGACAATCTATGGTTCTTTATCTCGACTATCCTTCTGGTAAGATCGATCTCCCTGTCTATCATAGCTGCATCTTTGGAAATCATACTAGGATTCCTTTTAGATCGAGTCATAGGCATGCAGCGTCTGTTAGATGTTGTTCATACAGATATATGTGGACCTATGCAAACTCCATCATTGCTAGATGCAAAGTATTTCGTTGATTTTGTTGACGAATTCTCTAGAAGAACAGTTGTTTATCTCATCAAACAAAAATCAGAGGCTTTCATCAAATTCAGACAATTCAAAGAGCATGATGAGAATCAAACTAGTAAACGAATCAAAGCACGAAGGTCAGATAATGGGGGAGAATACATCTCCACCGAATTCAAGAAGTACTGCCTTAACAACGGCATTGAGCAACAATACATTATCTCCTATTTGCCTCAGTCAAATGGTCTTGCTGAGAGAAAAAACAAAACCTTAGTTGAATCGGTAAAGTGCATGTTATCACATGCGACACTTTCGAAGCTTCTGAGTTGAAGCTGTTTCAACAACAACCTATATTTAGAACAGATGTCCTACTAAAGGTCTCTCAAACAAAATACCATTCGAAGTTTGGATAGGTACCAGAACTTTTTTATCAAACTTATGAGTTTTTGGATGTACTACTTTTGCGCAGATTCCTCACAATCTCAGGAAGAAGCTCAACTTCCAGAGTATCAAATGTATTTTCATTAGCTACACTACTTCAGATCAAGCCTACAAGTTGTTCGACTTAGAATTTGCTTTGAACAGGAACACAGATCATGCTCTACCTTGTTCATGAGTCAACGTCTGTCCAAGAGGCACTCAATCAGCTAGATTCAGATCTCTAGAAAGAAGCTATGGATAAAGAGTATTCATCTCTTATCAAGAATCAGACATGGACTAATCTGGACGAAGCTCATTTTTGCCTTGGTATACAAATCCACAGAGACAAAACAGAAGTTGATCTACATTACTCAATAGAGGTACATCTACAACATGTTAGTCAAATATAATCTGCTTAATTGCAAGTTAGCTCTCTCACCAATGGAATCAAGTCTCAAATTGTCAAAGGACCAATGTCCTCAAATAATTCATGGGAAGCAGCAGATGAGTATCCTCACCAATCTAATATAGGGTCTCTTATGTACGCAATGATCTATACCAGGCCAGACATAGCTTTTGTAGTCAGCTCTCTCAGTCAGTTTATGACTAACCTTGGTGTAACACATTCGAAGGCTCTTATCGAATTCATGAGATATCTTCGAGCTACTATGGACTTTTGCATTTGTTATGGAACAGTCGGCAACAACAGACTCAATCTACTTAGTTGTTACACAGATGCAAGTTGGGCGGGAGATGTAGACACTCATGAATCCACTTTCGGATTTACATTCTTCTTCAACAATGGTCCAATTTCCTAGAACAGTTGCAAGCAATCCTCGATAGCTCTATCTTCCACTGAATCAGAGTATATCGCAGCCTCACAAGCTACAAAAGAAGCAGCTTGGTTGAGAAACTTGCTTTCAGATATCGCTCTGAGTCAATCTACTCCGACATTATTATTTTGTGATAATCAAAGTGCCATTGTCTGCCAACTTAGATTTCATTCTAGGAGTAAGCACATTGAACTGAAGTATCATTTTGTCAGAAGCAAAGTTCTCAATGAAGAGGTCAGATTGCAGTATTGTAGAACGCAAGATATGACAGCAGATATTTTTACCAAAGCATTAAGTTTGGAAGCGCACAGAAGAATTCATGTAGAACTAAGTTTGAAGGTCAAGGCATTCAAGGATTTAGATTAAGTGGGAGTGTTGGATTATTCTCCTTCTTACTAATCGACTAATCGGTTTTAATCCTCATCCATTGTTTATCCAGATCTGCGGATTTTCCTGTGTTTTTATACAGTCTGTAGAATTACAAGTGTTTTTATAAAATTGGTAGAAATACACAGAGTTTGACAACGGTGTCGTATTTTCTCTCTCTACAATCCAGACAGTGTCGCCTGTCAAGAATTACAAGTAAAATTATAGTGTCGCATTTTTCGTATTTTAGCGACACTGTCGCCTGTCAAGAATTACGAGTAAAATTGCAGTGTCACATTTTTCACATTTTTTAAAACTGTAGAGTCGCATTTTTCAAAGTGCCTCAATTGTTAAGAAAATGACTCTGCCAAATTGTGGAGCTACCCCAATGTTAAAAAAATGAGATTTTAAGACACTGTCATTTTTTTTCGCAAAATTCCAACAATGTTGCCTTTTTGCGACATTGTCGCCTGTGACAGTTTTACTTCATTTCTGCATAATAATAGTTTAGTTCATTTATGCAGACAAATTGTTTACGGCCAATTTTCACCGCTTATCAGCAATCAATTTATGAAAAGGAACTGGGTGAGTGCCAGCGGACACTAGCCAACTGGCAATCGCATTTGACAACCTAATCACTTAGTATAAATTAGTTGTTCGTACATCTCTTTTCAAGTCCTGAATCAACATTGTGAATTGTGAAGGAGTTGAGTGTTATTACATGACACTTCCTACACTCTCATCAAGCAGATTGTTCACAATCATAAAGTATTGTTGTTAGCTCTCTATCAAGCTTTCAAGCTTGAACTCTCTTGAGCATTCTAGCTCAATCTTTTAGAGATTTATTTTAGAATTGCTATTGTGCTACTGCTTATCAGCAAAGTTGCTTATTATCAGACTTATTCTTAGTTACTCAGAGACAGCTTAGATTGCACGATTTCTAAACGCTATTGTTTTGCAATCATTAGCATCTGATTTTGTTTTTTTGAATCAATACTATTTTTTATTGCGTTCAGTATATGTCAAAATGCATGCATCTCTGTATTGCTTTTGTAGATGATAGAAATTGTTTGAGAATTCAATACTTTATGTTTGGTTACGTATTCTCTTAGTATCTAGCGAAAGTTAGTTGCTAAAGATTGAACGTGATTTTTATCACTACTGCTTTGTTCCATTTTTTATAGACGTAGTCATGATTGTTTTTCTTAATGTCATGTTGGATGAAGAGGTATACTTATTAGTACAATCTTAAAAATTTGTTGAGCTGGGAAGAGAACATCTTGTTTGCAAGCTCAACAAAATTATTTACAAATTGAAGCAAGCACCACAGACATGGTATTCTTGCATGATAAACAATTCAAGCAAAGAAGAATGGTAAAGAGTACTGCTAATTCTAATATGTGCATTCTGCAACAAAATCAAGATAGTGTTTACTGTGTTATACATCGATGAGCTTAATTGATGAAATCAAATCAAAACCTTTCCAACACTTTTGAGATGAGCGATCTAGAATTAAAGCACTAATGGCTTGGCACTAAAGTATGGAAAAAAGAAAATGTCATCTTTCTTACACAAAGCAAATAAGCACGAGATTTGTTTTATAAGTTCAATATGCAAGATCGCAAGAACTTGAGCATACTGATAGATGTCAACATAAAGCTTACTGTATATGATGAAATGCCCTTGGCCATTGTACCTAGATTATAAATAATTGTTATCTTGAACATCATCTTGAATACTTATATTATTCTCCATAATGATATACATCCATGTTAGCTCATAATACACTAGCTTTAAGAATACCTCTTAAAGGGGCAAATAAAAGGTGCACAAATTCTTGACACATGCTATTTGAAATACCTTAGCTTCAAAAATCTCCTTTTCAAGTTACAGTCACCTAGAGACCTAATACGACAACCATGAAGCTGCCAAAGCTAAGCAATATGGTTAATCAAAGGCAAGAGATATGGGCATTATGAAAAAAATATCATCTACATTCAGTAGAGGATCATGATTGGTGTAGGTTTTAAGGCTCCATGCTTTTTGTTCCAAGATTTTTGAGGTGTTTATAGTGTGCTTTCACGGCATCCCAAAACTGCAAAAGGCAATGTAATCCATGAAAGAATTGGCAACATAAGCCAAATGAAATAATTCACATATATATGCTTATAACTCTTCTGAATCAATCAAAAACAATTCTTAGCTAGAAATTAGTATGTTCATTTTAAGTGAACATACAGAAGAATGCTTCCTATATGGGATGTGGAACTCCTTGCAAGTTGCCTCCACAATGGGTTGAATGCTTGGGTAGTGCATATGACAAACTCCTGGAAATAAATGATGCTCTATCTGCAAAATCAATAAAATCATTTTCTTCAATGATGTCAATTATTCCCATTGTTTCATACCTAAAGAAAAATATCTTAGAACAATATGCCCTTGCTAGCTAATGCACAACATTATAAAATTTTCTTATATAAGAACATGAGTTCTTCATGGTATGCTTATAGTTATAGATTGCGTAATCTCAAGCAATTATAAAGTTTAATTTTTGAGCTTGCAAAGACATTATTTTCAATCCCAAAATGACTATTTCCTTTTAATGAACCACTTCTAGATAGAACACCTAATATGGCACATATAATATCATAGCACCATTATTTGAAAAAGGCATTTCCACGAGAATGAGGAAGGTGCTCGATGTTATGGTAACTTGTTCCAGAAGAGAAATGGATCTCCACAAATCTACTTCATTTGTCTTGCTTGATTTGCTTGCCCTTTTGGTCTTCAACATCTTGGTTTTGCTTATGGTTCAAGGTAACAAGCCTAACAAAGTGGGGCCACAATGAGCTACATGTGAGCGACTATGAGTAGATTGGGCCGAATGCATGATGATATTGCCAAGGAAACTCGTCATGTACCATCTTTCCAACCTCACTATATTGATGAATGAAGTTGTAGAGAGGTGATGGTAGGTTCGGTATAGATACATTTGATCCTCTATTGCTAATACTTAAAAGACTTTATTTGGATCAAAGCGGTAATCTTTGAAGTAGAGATCCCATTTGGTATCAGCCCTAACAACCATGATAAGGTCTCCACATTGTAGTAGGCTTCCAAAATGATAGAATTTGGATAATTAGTCTCATCATCCAAGAATTAGTTCAAGGCTTGCACAAGATCAACTGAGGTGGCCCAATCATGTGCTGAGTGATCTCGGGCCAGTTGTATGGCTTAACGCTGGGAGTCTTCAAGATATTCCAGGATCATCTTCTCGACATGGGATGGTACACTAGATCTGTCCTAATTTCTACTGGAGTTGTAAGATATTCCTTGAGTAGCTTTGGGTTACGCCAATTTGGTTGAGGATGCAGAAGGCCGATAAGGTTGGCCGATTCCAACTTGATGAGGTCCTTAACCTTGTTTGGTAATATTTAGCCACCTCTAGACTTGATGTTTGGATATTTCTCGATGAAGAGAGCCAATTGTTCTGACACATGAACATGTAAGATACATTGGTACCACCATAATATCGGTAGGCCTGCTAGAGGAGCCATCCTTGTATGGTGGCATGTTGGAGGTGGTAGGGATGTCGTCAAGCTACATAGTGAGGGGACTGGAGAGTGGTGCTCAAGTTCGGGCATCGAAGGTGATTGTTGTAAAGTGGCAGGGAGGTCATCAACATGTGAGGCATACTTGGCATCCTACTCAAAGGTGCGATCATCGTCGGTCTATAGATCAAAACATGAAGGGCTAATTGGAGCTATTGGTAGTCGATGGTCGTAGTGAAAGTGATGCAAGGGAAGTCTGATACGATGCAGGGGTGGCAGATGGTGGGTCTTGGGCCATGAGATTATAGTAGTTTATGGTAGCATTATAGCATTGGGTCAGGGTGGTGGGTTATTGGTTCTAATCAATGTAGAGTGTCTGAAGGTGATTGTATGCTTGGTGGAGGATATCGAGGAGGGTGGTGATGGTGGCACATCATTGCTTGAAGTGTTTCACCAATGCATAAGATGTTGGCTCATGTGGCATCATTGGTTGGTGTTGTAGAGCGAACCTAACCTGTGAATTTTGTGAAGGTCAAGGCATAAACGAGGGTGGAACAAAGAGGGGGGAGGGGGATCTTGCATATGATCTAGTTCCAAGTTAAAATGTTTATCTTGGAAGAAATTGATAATGGCACAAGAGGACTTTCATGTCCACCTTCAGCCCTAATTCCAAGCACATGTGTAGTAGTCAAGATATGAAGCAAATTCTAACATGTCACGCGATAGTTCAATCCCATGAGAGTGATTCATAGATTTGTTATCACAATCATGCTATGATTTTACAATTAACTCTAACATCCATAAAATCATAATCTTCATGTCGTGGTATACTTATCATAAAACGGGAAAGATCTAGCTTGTTTACCATAAGTTTAAGCGCATAATGGTCGACATGAAAGATAAAAGGATAGCCTAATAGACAATGTTGAAACTTTTTCACTATAAAAACCATCTCTAGTCCTTCACGTTTTGTCGTCGGATAGTTCTTATCTGATGCACTCAATTGATGCCCTACATAATATACATGATAATCCTTTTTCTCATCATTCTTTTGACTGAGTGTAACTCCAATTTGAAATGAAGAAACATCACATGAAAGGCTCTTACCCAGTCAGGGGGGCATAAAATTGGGGCATTAATAAGTTTTTGCTTCAATAGGTCAAATGATTGGTGTCGTTTAGCAAATCATTTGGACTCAATGTCTTTCTTCAACAATTGTGTAAGTGGTGATGCTATGGATGCATGGTCTTGAATAAACCTCCTATAATATCCGACATGTCCGAGGAATCCTCGAAGTTCACGTAAATTGGTTGGTCCTTTCAAGTTTTGAATAATCTCCACTTCGTCTTTATCAACTTCAATCTCTCTTTCCCCTATTCTATGTCCAAGAAGTATGCCCTCTGGCATGCCGAAGAAACATTTTTCAGGATGTACACATAGTGAGGTGTCTCTGCATCACCACAATGTCTTTCGCAGTTTTGAAAGATGATTTTCTTTCAAACTACAGACACAAAAGTTGTCAATGAATATCTTAAGAAATATCTGCAAATAATCTTGAAAAATTATTGTCAACATTCTTTGGATGCTACTGGTGCATTGCATAAACCAAATGACATTCTTTGGATGCTATTGGTGCATTGCATAAACCAAATGACATTTGTCGACATGCATAAGTGCCCCAGTCTATTGTGAAGGTAGTCTTAGACTGATCTACTTCCTTTATTGATACTTGATTGTATCCAGAGAATCCATCAAGGAAATTGTATCATGCATGGCCTGCAACTGGATCGAGTATCATATTTGTAAACGGTAGTGGATGGTGATCTTTCTGAGTTGTGGCATTTAGCTTTGGATAGTCTTGACAAACAC
Organism: Diphasiastrum complanatum; assembly: GCA_029204225.1. NCBI lineage: Eukaryota > Viridiplantae > Streptophyta > Lycopodiopsida > Lycopodiales > Lycopodiaceae > Diphasiastrum > Diphasiastrum complanatum. The sequence goes on along the minus strand of MU832834.1, from coordinate 44,546 downwards.
ATATTTTTATAGTCTTCTTGTGAAACCCACTCATTGTTGAGGACCTGATAAATTATTCTTACCTCTATATATTTATCCAATTCGTCTTTCACCAATAAAGAGTACTTTGGGTTTTTAACCGGTATTGTCTTTGCCTTATTGGAACACTCCTTCCTTTAGGTCGATACGGTTTGACCATAATTTTCTATGCTTGTAAGATCATCCATTGACTAGGCAAACACATCATTATATTTTGTGAGCAATTTGGTATAATCTCAAATTTCTTCTTCGGATAAAAACTTGGAAATCATCAAGGCTTTTCCTTGTATGACTTCGATAAATAATGTATTGTTAGGATTAATCATACCGACTGTCATGTTGTTTGATGAATAACCTTGGATTTCTCTAGATGAAGGCTGAGCTTGATATTCATCGTCAGATAATTCAAGTTTCTCAATTTTGTCACAATCTAGAAAATTAGCATCAATATCATCCTCTGAGAAAATATTCAAAGTATAGACAATAAAGTTTCGTTTTCATAGTGATCTCGATTCCATGTAATGACATGAAGAAGTGTAATTTTCTTCTTCCTTTTTGTCTAGTAAAGAATCTTCAATTGCTTTCAATAATAATTGTTATCGGATAAGAGCTATTCGAATGTGATATAAAAGAGCAAATATCTGAGACAATGTCGTACCGCTTCCTATCTTTGGTTTGAAATCGACAATAGCTTTAGATCATTTAGAACTCGTTGATAAATCTTCATCCTTTTTCCGATTGAGTCTTTAGCTTCTTGTTAGGTATAACTAAACATTCACCTCTCAGTTTAGTTGTCACTAGTTAGCCGTGAGCTCAAATCTGTAAGACCCCTGTTATGAGGAGAAGCCATTATTGAGCGTGGTTGTTAGTATGGGGTCTAATGTGAGACCATGATGGTTATGAGATGGCTGGATTGCAAAGTAGAAAGTCCGTGGGGTTCGGGGGGCGGAACCCCTTGAGAAACTCCTTATGCTTTGCATCTCTATTGTCAGTTGGTCGTTCGCTCTCTCTGATGGTGGTCGCCACTATATAACTACCACATTGAGAAGCATTCCTCAGCAGTTGGAGCATTCTGGTTATTATAGATCAGTCGTCCGGAGTCTATTCGAGATCGCCATTGAAGCCCTTCTCCAGGGATTGGATAGCACCATCATCATATGTACTGGCTTTATTATCAGATTTTCAGATTCGAGTTTATTGTCACTTGTCTATGCTGAATTCGATTGTCAATTATAATATTTTTCAAATACATATCTTGAAATAATTTTGCAGCATTGCGATCTTAGTCCAAATCATCTATTAGATCCTCTTTGGTGATGGGCTTATTTACCTTCGGCTGCTTCGTGGGATGTTTTCTCTTGTTCTTCTGAGTTTTGATAGAACTCTCCTTTAATAATTTCAAAGATTTCGAAGAACTTCGAGCTGAGACCTTAAGAACATCTTGTACATCACTCGGCCAAGTCCTATATGTGGTCAAGAGTTTCTTCATTCAAGCACTCAATTCTCTGATGAAGAACTACATCATCCTATTTTGGCTTTGAATTAGCATTTGCAATAGGAGTCTGAACATAGTTATACAAAATCTTTAGCTTGGTAGGCTTTGGACATTTTGCAACAATGTGCCCTTCTCCCGAACAGTTTGAACACGAAGGAACATAGCCGATTGGTTGACGTGGTTTTGGGCAGTCGGGTGAATAGTGGCCTTGAGCGCCACAATTATAACAACTATCTATGACTTGCTTTGGCGGCAGATATGTGAGGGCATAGTTTTTGCCACTTGCACCCATCGTCCATTACTGGAAGCCACTATTTTATTAGTTCAAGTCCTTGTGATTTCTAACCAGATTATTTATATGCTTACTGTTGAATTGAATTTTGGTTGTGATTTGTACTTCAGGTTAACTTTTTTAGAAATCTAGTAAAGAGTTTACGTGCAAAAAAGACCAAATCTCCTTATAGTTTCTTGAGATGTTTAAGAGACCTTTGCATATACTACTTCATTATGTGAGGGTCCACGTCACTTCCACATGATTGATGTTATTATGTTGTATCACTTACCTTTCATTTGTATAATGTCATTTCAATATTTCCTCTTGTATGCAATGCTTTAAAATACTTGTTTTCATAGTTGCATCCTAGTCTAGAAAAGCAATGCCAATAAAGCATGCAATTCAGAGACGTCACAAAGTCTACTTTAACAATTGTGTTAGGTTACGAACATAGTCTATAGCATAGATGACACCCTTATATGTTCAATCAAATTTTGGTCAATATAAAAGTCTATTACTTCAATTCTCATGAACTCTACCAAACTCATTGTTCAATCTCACTTTTATGTGATTCTTGTGTATACTTTTACTATTGGCACATTTTACAATAATGTGATACTAGTACTAACAATCAAATGAATCTTCATATAGTGTGAGAAATCAATTTTGAGTTACAATCATGCATGCATGGAATACAAGGGAAACACTCATGAATTGTATGGACATGTCATGCATGAGGTACCACATCTATTTTGATTGAGCATTATACATGCATGATTATATGATTTCAAAGCCAATATTCCTCTTACCTTATAAATTATGCTATGACCTTCCTAGACTATAATGTCTTCATGTTTATCTTGGAATATTCAAGTAAAATGCAATAAGTAGAGCATGGAGAAAAGGTGAACCTGTAAATTTAATGCGCCACTCAAATGGGTCCATAAAAGAGAATTTGTGCAATAGTTTGTAGATGAATAGACCTGAGGAAAAAAAATCATCCAACCTAGCTTGATGAGCAACGTGTGTATTCCTCCCATTTCTCTTGTACAATTTCCAACCATCTAGGATAGGATCTCTTGTTGTACAATGTCCAACCATCTCATCAAAGCTAATTATGAAATGACTTGATAGATATCACACTAAAATTTTAAAACACAACATTACTATCATCCTTATGAAGGACAAAATTTAACCTATTTATTGGCTATTTAGCAGTTGTGGTATCACATTGGATTTTTCATGCATTACAACATTTCATTGTATTATATTATATATGTTGTTGTTTCTTTACTTGAGTGCACCAAGGTCAACTACAAACTATGAATTGAATACAATATCAAATAAAATAGCAATCCCCAATCAACAAACTCCTATCTTCTTGTGAAGATCGAGTATTGATTGTGTAATTTAAATAAATAAGTACCGATTCGCATTTTGAAGCAAAATCCATAGAGAGCACATGAATGAGCATTAAGGTTCAACTTCTCACATTATTGTACAACAAAAACAAACCAATCATATATAGAAGCATACAAACTAAAACCAATGTTTTGTGTATTCATGGAAGTTGTTATAACATGACATAATGTGTTTCCACTTCTCCAAGAAATAAGGTAATTATCTACTTATATGTAATATCTTATATGCAATATCTTATACAAAGGAATTATCTACTTATATATAAGTAGATAAGATAATTATCTACTTATATGTAATATCTTATACAAAGGAAAACGTGTGACCAAAAAGTTCAGTATCGAAAATGAAGTACTCACAAAAGCCATAATACTCTTACTTTGACATGTCTTTAGATTCTTCAAAACAACTATCAAAAAGTACCTGCATAGCTGCCCAACCATATGGAATTGTTGGGACTCCATCGATAAGATTGATTGTTGTGAATGTTGCCTCATCGGCTCTCAAATCGTAGCACTAAAGTCCATCCACATATTAGCTGTAATGTACACATGCATACATTAGTTATTACATGTTAAACATCGAAATAGAAGATATTGCTTAAAAAAATGAGGTTATCAACTAGGATAAATGACACTCATCATTAAAGATAAAGTGGAGAACAAACCTGTGAGGTAATATACAATCTTAGAATAGTCAACCAATCGTATGCTCCAAACATCAAAGGAAGAATTGATGCATATAATATATAAAAAGCCTTCGATCCCCAAAAGATCTTCTTCTCCAAAGGTGTCATTTTTGTTATAGGGAATCTGTACATATTGCAATTGTGAACTAGCTTTTGATATTGTATTATACAAATGAGATAACTTAAAAGCATGAGTAACTTTTTGCAACTATAGATATGATAATCAAATTCCCGATATTAAGATCATTACAATATCCCCGATAAAGAGAATGAATTTGAACACAAAGCCCATAATTGGGCCAAAGAGCTTCTAGATGTCTATGAACATATTTATAAAAAGAAGGAAACATCAAACTACCATGAGAGCATCATCAGTTTTAATATGAGGGAGCAACATATGTAAACACTCACTCACCAATATATCCTGTGAAGAAGGCCTTCAAGTCATCGAACCAAAAGGACTTTAGTGTCATCAACCCATATAGGGGCCACAAATATAAATGCTGAACAAACCAGCACAACATGTTAGTGTAAATGCCATGAATGTGGTCTAACCCCCAAAAAGGATACATGAGTGAAAATGTGTTGAGTAGCTATAAATTAGCTCATAAATGAAATATCATTTCAACTACAATGAAAAGTAGTATTTTGAATTCATGATGGCTCACCTGGTATGCATGATAAAAATGTCTTTACTGGTCCAAATGCACCCGTCTCATATCACGATCATTGGCTCCTACCAAACGTAAGAGCATGTTAACTTATTGCAATCATTAGATCTTCATATTGTAAAGTCTAGAATTTTAGTCATTCTAAATTCATGTGACATTGTCTAGAACTATGCATTCATAGCGACACAAACCACATACTAATATCTGGATCATATTTGTTCACATTTGTAAAAGAATGATGAGCGATAACATGTTGTTGCTTCCACATAAAACTGCAACCACAAACCAGGTTGTTAAGATATGTGCTTCTTCAAGTAAGTTACTTTCATATGCAACTTTGGGGATAATACTTTTGTAGCTTACCTGCTAGCTCCAATAAGGTCCAATGACATTCCCATCACATAAGATAATGGAGGAAATATAGAAAATGCTCCTGCAGAACGAATTGTTATTGTTATTTCAATATGAAATAAAAATGTTTTAATGGATCATGACAAAAGAATAAATTATTAAAGACCCACAAAATTTTGCAACTTATATTGATTGGCCTTCTAAGACTAATAAAATAAATGATAGTTTCCATTTCATATGTTTAACCATCTAGATAGTTGTACAAATTTATAGTAGCCCATGTGGAACCTAAAAAAGTGTCAGTGAAACTCTTGAAGCAAGAAATCGAAACTCACCATGATTGTCATCGTGCATAATTGATAAGGCAATATGTGTTGTCATGTATCCTAGTCCAATTGCATATAGATATGATAGTACATAGGGGTGATCTTGAAAAAATGTCAAATAATAGATCAAGAAATATGCCACTAACACCACAACCGACTTAATGAACAATTGTGGATGAATTTTTGGATTGATCTGCACAGTATTCCAAACAACCAGTTAGTCATTGTCACTTATCACTCTCAAGTTTAGGAATGTGAAATACATTGTCTTGTTTGTTTTTTTTGTTCTTTGAAAGGTAATTTTTCCTATAAAAGAAAACAATTACTAGTTTGATGGAAATACAAATCCTAAATAGACTCTAAACTATCTTCCTTGTCACAAAATTTTAACACGATACTCAAATTTTTATTCTACAAATATAGACTATTACAACACAAAACATTTTCTCATACCTTCTCTTTATGAAAATAAGCTTCAACACGCTCCTTCAAGGTCAAGTAAAAAGGTTCTTTGTACGAGTGCATATATTCAACATTTGTAAGTTTCAATTTCTCATCAATTATTGTACTCTTGTCCAACTCTCCAATAAAATAATTTTCTAGCACTTTCCTGAAAACAAAGGTAAGATATTCATGGAGTGAATCATGAATTATGATGCAAATGAATCTGAAGCATGCTACCAATAAGTTTCAAGTAGGTACTTGTCCAAGAACAAAATTTCAAAGTAGGAATCTTTCTCGTTAGATGAGAATTTCTTTGTGAGCTTGTAGGTCCATATGTGTAGCAAATTGAAATAAAGTCTAGAGTGTGAAGTGAGTAAACAAGCTGCCAACCATTAGGGCATTGATTTGTGGACTCTCAGGTGAGAAAATTATTTTGGCTACTACGCTTAGTGCATGAACATGAAACATATATGGCGACCGAAGGGTACAAGGGAAGTAACTGTAGAATTGGCGAAAGAGAACAGGCTATGGAATATGACAGTGACAATTTTGAAGAATTCCAAATAAATTGAAGCAACCACAAACAAATGAACATGTGGACAATAATGATTATCATTTTTAACTTCGTAAAAAATGTATCTTTAGAGCCAAAGAACCAATCCCAATCTTGCTAGAAAGTGATATCTTAACTAGGCTTTGCATTTGCCAGTTGCAACGCATGTCAAAGGCCTGATTGCCTTTCAAAGAAAGGCAAATAAAATTCAGCAATGTTTCAATCAAAAGGCAAAATTAAACACTACTTCGTTATCTCAAAGGTCAATTTCATAAAAAGGGTGAAATCTTGAAATTTTCCTCTTTTAAAACAACAAGATTATGTTTGAGAAGGCTACAATTTTCTTACTAATTAGGAAGCAATCTTGAAATGTACATGTCATGTACAAGTTAAAAATGAATGAAGCCTTTTGATTTGAAATGTGGGTATGCACATGAAATTCCAAGCTTGACATCGACCAAGAGCTGCACTATGAAGGCACTTATGGGCATGCTAAGTGCCAATTTTGAGTGACATCCATATGAATGGGAGTGCGACATGCTTACACACAAAAGTAGCACCAAATCATTTTTGTTATTTGTTCCGTCCATGCCACGATTGGATTGTTTGTTCATGCTAATTCTCATATCATGACCGAATCGTTTGCTCATGCAAACTAGCACGACCGCTAGGGATTTTAGCTCCCTATCACATAATTGCATGTGATTGTTCAATTAGCGTATATATTGGATTTGAATTTTGTTGCATTGTTCATTATGGAACAAACCCAAAGAGCTTTGCCAAACGACGAATGATGGCCACATGCGAGAGTACGACAACATTATGCCTTCTAGATACTATGGTATGCCTTTTAGACAACATTATGCCTTCTAAAGAAAACTGAGCAGTAAACTATTATTTTTGAGAACGACGCGACACATTAGGAAATCTTGAAGTCCATAAAACTTTTTAAAAGCAACTAATAAAATTTTTGAAAAGAATTTGGGGCAGCACATTACAGCCATGTAGCAGTTGTGATCAATGATAGCGGACATGTGGCATTACATCATTGGTAGAGAGCATGCAGATTATGAGCCATAGCATAGGCTGCAAACAGATTTAGATCTTGACCGTCTATCTCTCTCCTACTACGTCAAGTATCATTCATCCGACAGTGGGCTACTACGGCCTTGTAGCTAGATTCGCCGCCCCGCGGCTCATCTTGCTACAGGCCGTAGCCCACCTCCTCATGATCGATACCTAGTCCATAAATTCAGAATATGGGCCATACAAATATTTTCAGCCATGATAATGTAAAATGCCACACCCAAAATATATATAACAAATTATTATAAAAACGACTTCTTCTTCTATGTTATTTTCTTCGATGGAAAATAAAGAAGTCCATCGCAGCGCGGCAACTGTGACCGGCAAGGTGCAGGCTCGAATCACAGCCGCTGCGTAGTGACATCTTAGGAGCTTGCTCCTCACTAATTAGCGTTGCCAGGTTGTATGTGTTGTGTATAACCTACTAGTTCCGTAACTCTGTACCAGACATGAGGGTCCGGGCCGGACATTCCGCGTCCGGCGGCGTCCAGACCCAAACACGTTAGACCCCCGGACGCGGGGTCGGACGAGTCCATATTTTTTTTTTTACACCTAGATTCCCCAAAAAATTCGAAAAAAATCAAAAAAAAAAACTAAAAAAAAAAGGCGTTCGGACGCCGTGGTCGCTTCCTTAGCTCTGTACACAAAATAAAATAATAATAATAAATAAAGATTGTATATGTTGTGTATAACCTACTAGTTGCGTAACTCTGTATACAAAGTAAAATAATAATAATAAATAAAGAACGTAAAAAGATAGGAATGCTCGATAATACTTCTGCATATTTTGACCGCCGCGATTTTGTAGAACTTTTGTCATGTTGATGTCAGGTACTCTCTCCTCAGGTACTCTCTCCTCACAGAAAGTCACATGGCTCACATCTATGGATTTGTGCTAGGCTACTAGCTTCTAGCTACAGTATAAGCTTTCTCAAATATCTATCAGATTCTCATTGCGAACACATAAGACAGTCGCTTATATTATAATAGCAACGGTTTTCTCCACGACACTGCACTGGTGCTCTGAACCACTGTCTGCCCTCCACAGGGCATATAACTTATAAGGATTCTAATGATTTCTTTCCTATTATCAATGGCTAGATCATCATGAGGCAGTGAATACTGTAAACACCATTGACAATTTGCTGATTGCAAGTTATAATCTCAAAGTCGGGATTAAAACAGACAGTGAATACTGTAAACACCATTGACAATTTGCTGATTGCAAGTTATAATCTCAAAGTCGGGATTACCAGACGTAAAGTGGATGATAAGAATTGAACATGTAGGTGCAGTCTTGTCCAGCACGCACATAGATGAGACTTCCGCCTGGATGCTTTGGTACCCTGAAAGAAGGCACAATGTTAGCATAGTATATCGTTCCAGGACCAGATTTAGATCCGCCCACCTGCATTACCAGGACGAAAACCAACGTACCAGCCACAGTGCAGACAATGAGTACAAAGAATCTTTTGAGTGAAATATTTCGTTTCTGCAATTAGCAGCTTAACGTATGAGTTGGTCATGTTCGTTGATGGAGAAGATACATGTATTGTTTACCATTCTGTAACATCGTAAACTTTCCCTCCAATCACCAGCCAGCAATCCTCTGGCGTATGGTGTTTCATAACATCCGTGAGGCAGTACTTCCTTAACATTTCATGTTCAGTTGCTTTGCTCGAATGTGCAACTGCTCTCTGAGCAACATTGACTGAGGATGCCATGTTGCACCTTGAGGTAAAGAAAAAAGTTGTAATCGCTTGTAATCGATGGCTGGAGGGAACAGATCGTTAAAACCACACCATGGGTTGTTAACAAACACAAAATGTATCAAGACGACGTCTTTAGAGTTTGATGACTTACAAGCAATGACAAAAGAGCTGGCATTTGGTAGCAAAACTAAGATTTTGACTCGAAATCTTGCTGTTGGTTATCTGGTTCTTTCACAATACGTCAAACCATAGCAATAAGCGCACTACTCTAACTGAAAGAATGCAAAATAGTCAATACCGAATGCCTTCATTCTATTAGTACTCCTGCAATACACCATACATGTTATGATTTCAAACTCGTACAAGATATTTACTTTCAAAACGAGTAAAAAAAAATTTCATTGAAAGCGCCAAAATGTCATAACGAAATGCTTTGCAGGTCTACCGGCAACCATGAACTTCTTGAAAACTTGCTCTCGGTTCTCTCGTGCTTGCATAATACTATTCTTGAAAGAAAGAATATAAAATACTCAACATACGATCTCTTCATGTTGTCAGTACTGCACGATATGATACACATAATCATCTAAAGCACCAAAACTTACACAGCATCTTGTCTTACAAAACCAGAAAATGTATCCACTAATTAGACGAAAGAATACAAATGTAGCCCATACATGTTCTCTTTATGTTTACTACTGCGATACACAACACACGTTACGTTTTAGAGCACCAAAACTTACACAGCGTCTTCTCTTTCAAATCTATCCTTTAAGATGAAAGAATACGAAATAGTCGATATACGATCGCTTCATTCTGTCAGCACTGCAATAAACAATACACGTAACCATTTAGAGCACCAAAACTTACACAACGTCTGCTGATCTGTCAAGACTCAAGACGAGAAAATATGCATCCTCATTGAAAGCACGATGCCATAGCAAGGAAACGCCTTCACACAAAGATGAAACCAGCAATCACAGATTGGCACAGAAAGTAAACCTCACCGAAAGCAACCTAGCAAGAAGCATTTGATAATTTCTGACCGAATCCTATTAAAGGCAAGCTTACCAGAGATGATACGGACCCAGCAATCAGATCCAGGCTCATCCAGCCCACATGAGACTTATACATATAGATGCTGGATTCTTTACCATGACTCCGCTCATCAAAGAATCTCGATCCAGCCAATTTGCCAAAAGACAAGAGCTTTAAGCTTTTATGCTCTCTAATTATAGTGGGCGTTGATAAATGGATCTGAAATCGTAGCGACGATGATCAAGACTCGTACCATAGCCAGACTAAAGCTGAGACCTTTAAACTTTAAAGGCTAAAGCTGAAACAAGGCTGCTTTGAAGTTGAAGGGCCTCCTCGGAGTTTCTGGCTGTCATTTTGAAGTGCGAAACATGGCCGTCGAAGCCTTCAAAACCCGTGACATCGATGCAGGAACAATCATAGAATGGAGTTTCCTTAGACCGTCACCTTTCATTTTGAAAGGAAATGGCCCCTGTCAAAATGCAGCAATTTGCGCTGCAATATGATGCCTCTGACGCTTGGTTGGGCACCGACTGGGAAGTACGGGATACAAAACCGTACACTAACCGTACAGATAGCTATCTTCCCAACACGTGTCCAAGAACACCTCAGCACATTGACAATGAGGGTTTAACAAATGTGTACATGAGCCTTGGCCTTTCAACCATGATTTATTATGGAATGAGCTGGGGAGCACATTTTGCGCGACAAAGAGTCATAGGCGAGGCCTTGAGACTTATTATGGAAAGAGCCGGGCAAATGCCCATTTCATTGCGTAAAGTAGAGTGCCTGCTTTTTCACACGATCATTATGTAGTAGAATCTGCATTTGAAAAACATAATCAGTGTTTTTTCAAAACTGAGCTTTTTTTCACATGACCCTTATGAATCAAAATTGACATTTGCAAAACATAATCACCCTTGAAAATGGTGGGTCACCCATTTTGCTTTTTAAGCAGTTTGAAAACGCAACAACTAAAGTACCCATTCCCCTTGGACTTGCCCCTCGTTTTGGAACCCCAAAGATGTCCTTCTCCTAACAACTAAAGCTTCATGCAACTTAGATGATCCAGAGCTTGTTGTCTTAGTTGGTTTGTGGTGTAGGGCCTTCTACATGCCCCTTGGACTTGCCCCTCGTTTTGGAACCCCAAAGATGTCATTCTCCTAACAACTAAAGCTTCATGCAACTTAGATGATCCAGAGCTTGTTGTCTTAGTTGGTATGTGGTGTAGGGCCTTCTACAAGTGATGCTACATGGATCCTATTGTTTTGGAAAGGGTTAATGAAGTGTTGATGGGGAGCACTCTTCACAAATTTACAATGGAAGCAATGGGCTTTTTCGGGGCATGGCGGGTAACTGTAAGCACTTGCAAGGCAATTTAATAGGTGGAGCTCAAATTCATTGTGACAAAAATAGCATGATACCATAACGATGGAAGAATTGTAGGATATTCACAACTTCTTTATTCTATAGTAGTATCTTTTCTTTTTCTTTTTCTTGTGGTCATCATGCTTTAGACCCTTTGGGCATGCATCTTTTGAGATGTCCTTCGGGTGGTGATCGGATATCTTCACATGATACTATTCGAGATGTGGTTGCGACAATCGCTTTTGAGAGTGGTTTCCATGTTCTTCGTGAGCAACTGCATGTCCTTCCAATTACTACGTCACAATCCTCTCATCGACGTGTTGATCTTGTCCTCTCCAAAGATGGTGTTCGAAGTTTGGGCTATGTGGTTATTGTTGATCCGGCTCATCCTGATCTTCTACAACGGACATCTACCACTCAAGGAGTGGAGGAATCACGTGGCTCTTGACAAAGAACATGACTATCGGGATCGGTACCCTTCTGAGGCATTTATTTCGTTTGCTATTGAGACTTTGGATGTCTTCATCAGAAATTTGACAAGTTTCTCAATGACTGTGCGGCTCTATATGTCAAAAGGCATTCTACACTTCCTTTGTCCATCATGGTGTCCTATTTTCGACAACATGTATCTATTGCCTTACAACGTGCTCAAGCTCAAATGTTAATTCGTCATGGTAATGCAGCTGCTGCAGCTGCTTCACAGCATCCTACTCAACTTCCTGTGTATTCAACGCTACAAAGTGATGTTTTCCATGCTGTTGGTGTCGTTTAGACTTGAATTTTCTAAGTTTTCAAGCAGATCTAGATCAGTTATATATTTACATTTGCGTTTGGGAATTCAATTTTTCTATCTTTATTCATGTACTTCTTGATGGGATTTTCTCATCTTTCTTTCTATAAAGTAATATATTTTCATTAACAGGTTTAGTTATCTAACAGAAACAAACATATAAATTAACTATGATAGAAAAGCACCACAAATACATATCACATATTACACTCAAGATGTTACGAATCTAAGATAAGACATTGCATGAATCAAATAGATTTCGAAGTTAGTTATGATAATTGCAATGTTACATACCTATGTAACTATCAGTACTTCAGTGACCCCTATATGTCCATTTAGTGTTGGGGGCTAAATGGCAAGTTACCCTTGGATAAGGGATAACCTGAGGGTTAAGGGTAGGTGTATTTGGATAAGGGCAGACATTAGGGGAAATATGGGCTCAAAATGGGCCCTTTAAGAAATTGCACTTTAGAGAGAGGTTACGTAGAGAGAATGCAAACCGGTAACTTCTGGTCGTCGTTTTCCGAGTTTTCGACCTTGCCCAACGTTTAACTAGTATGGGTAACTTCAGACAATAGTTAGTTTAGCATGAGATGTAATAACTTCTCTTCATGCTCGTTCCCAAATTCGGGACTAGAGCTTTAAGACTGAAAATCTTGGTGTGCTCAATGCAAAAACTGAAGCGGGAGAGGCAAAACTTTTGAAATCATTGTATTCTTATAGTGAAATATGAGGCAGGACGATCTTTCAATGCGACATAAACATTACAAAAGTAAGGAATGCTAGATCTATTCATGTTGATTTACTGTAGGTAGATTCATTTACATGATTGTAGCTTTAACAATGGCAATGTTCCATTTGCATGTTGCTCTTCCGATGGAATGCACTCCAATTATGAAGAAAAATGCGAAAGTTGTAGAAAATGTTGCAGCAATAGTTAGAGAATTGAGAATGAATAATCATATGAATATAGATTTGTGGGTGGATGGATCAATTTATCCTAATGATCTAGCTACCAATTTGTGTCCAGATTTTAAGTCCATAACTCATCTTCTCAGATATGTATGTGAAGGAAATAGCGGACTACTTGGATATTGTCAAAGGTTGCATGATATTGGAATGCATAGCATATCTTGTCTGAATCAGAAATTACAATTTGCTAATCAACAATTGCAACGTACAAATCAATAATTGTTTCATTATGTGCAACACACTAGTGCTGAAAACAATGCACTCAAGAATGCTATGTTAGAGTTGAATGCTACTATCACTACTCTTCGAGGATCAAACCAAGAAATGTTAGAATCCATGGAAAAGTTGCGATCCGAGAGTTTAGGATCTGCTGTTGATCTAAAAGTTATCAATAAGGCAATGATGAAGAGGAAAAGAAAGAGAGTACCGATGAAGAATATTGATGACCTATCTACACATAGCGGTAATCAGAAAAAAAAGAATCCGAGCATTCAAGTATGTTGGTCATCTATACTGTTTATTTGATTTGTATATGTCATTTAAGTTTGATTTGCACTTGATAACATGGATTATTTATTTATTAAACATAATTTTAGTTTCATATGTTTGTTGCATATCATGTTTGGTGGCAAAGAACTATTTAACAGATCGTTCATGCATTGTATCATCTTTAAGTCATGTTTTACCAAGAAAGTCAGCAAAGGAAATGATAAAAAATGCTCGGTTTGAAAACATGAAAAATGAAATTGTAGAGACTGTTTTGATTAAGGTTCAATCATACTTGGATGCGAATGTGATACAAGGTGCATGTGATGTATCTGGAATTAGCATAAATGCTTATTCTACTTTTTTTAGAATAGTTAAAGAAGCTTTTTCCCAAGTGATGGTGAAGAAAACATACGTGCATTACTTGTTTCTCTACAGGTCTTGAAAGAGGACCATAAAATACTATTATGGATATTTTCAAGAACGAATTATGGCGAGATTATAAAGAGACATTTGGAGGGTAAGAAATTTACAATCGAAAACCATGGAAGTTTTCAAATTCAATGGCACCTTGCAGGGGATTTGAAAACATTAAAATGTATGTATAATGTCTCTTAGGGGGCAACATCAAAGCATCCATGTCTTTATTGCATGAAGGATTGCTACAATATGAATTTGGGACGATCAAGAGACACTGGCCCAACACGAGAAACTGAAGATCCAAATATGAAAAGTGTTCTGCAATTCTACTAAAATATGTTCATATGCACATTGCATGCTGAGGTTCTATAATTGAAAAACTAATTTACCTGCATATCCTACTAGCATGGAATCATAAACCAGAGTCAGTGGCTAAAGCAGCAATTAGGAGGTTGGAAATGGTTCTATAAAATGCAGGACTACATAAAGGGAATGTCACGATTGAAAAAAGTCACAGACTCTCCGGGAAAAAAGGAAACGTTCCTAATAAGCCATCAATTGGAGGTGCTAAAGTAAGAAGATTCTTGTTCAATCACACATGCAAAGAATCAAGTGTCAGATACGAAATTTGGAGAGAAATTGTTCAAGCCACACGAACATTGGAAGGAAGTAATCGAGTGGAAAAGGGACAAGTGTGGACTAACTTAGACAAACTCATAGGTGTTATCAGGAAAGAAAACCTGTCATCAGAAGATATGAGGACTTTGCAAAATCATTGCACCACATTTGTAAAATCTGTACATGATTGTTGGAGAAAAGACATTGTTACTCATTACATGGTGCTAATCTATATCATTAAATGGTACTTTTTTCATTCAGACTTTTTTTTTTTTTTCTACTGATGTAACTAATCAAAACTATTGTTTGCAGCACATCCTTCTTCATCATGCAATTCATTTTGCAAAGGAATATGGGAGCTTAAGTATCTGGTCATCACAAGGCATGGAAAAATCTCATTGGCAAGCAAGGGAAGCATTTCATAGAGCAACAAATCATGGAGGACACAATTCAAGAAATAAATATTTAGTTCAACTTTTTCAGTGGTTTTACAGAAGAGCACAATTTAGATATCAAGCTAAAACTCGCCAAGTATTACAAAATTTCGAAAAGCATTCAAATTCATTACAAAAGAGAGATCCTTGTAATATATCAAAAATCTATTACAAAAAATTATTTAATTATCATCATCAGCATCCTCTTCAAGATTCAGACGGATGGTATTGTCATGAAGGAATAATCTCCTTTCATATGGATCCAAAAATTCGAAATTTTTTCTCTTGCTCATATCAATGTAACCCGAATAAAGGGCCATTGCAGATAATCTTTTGTAGTCTCATTGGGGGTATAACCTAATATTTTAATAGCCAAATATTTCTTCACAAAAATTATTTTATATTTTTCTCTTGCGTACTTATGGCCTCATAAACAAACTGATAATGATTTGATGGCCATAATGACGGTGGTTGCATATGGATTATAAGATGAATGATAAATACAAATCTCATTATTGTCATGCCCATGACTAGTCTCGGGTAGCGTGTCCACGCTAGGGACCGGTAGACCAACAACCCATAAGTTAATTGTGACTATAAGGGAATTGGGGCCCTTATGTGTACATGTTCATAATTAATGGTTGTAGGCCTAAACACATGGTGGTGGAGTTGGTATGGGTCTATCAGTGAGTCATTAGGAAACTGGATGATGTGGCCCAGATAGGCTGCAGAGGTGTCTAGTGAGGTGTCACAGTGCACTTCTAGTGGTGCATGGGCCTTGGAGGGTATAAATATACCTGTTGGGCTCTCACTAGTGATTGTGATTACTACATGTTGCTGGTGTGACTCCTCTTTCCATGACTTTGATTGATCCATAGCTTGGGGGTGAGATCCGTACGATCTAGCTTTGATTGGATTGGTTTAACCTCCACTGGTTCCCATGTGTTGTTGCTTTGTATGGTATGCTTAGACTAGAATCCTGTTGTGAGGACTTTATAATTATTTTGAGAGTTTTTCAAATAATGAGATAAAGAAACATCTTTTCTCCTGGCTGATACACCTCGGACGCCTCCATGTCTGCATCTATTTCAATAGCATCCTGTAAACGAGAAAAGAAAATAAATTTAGGATGATACATAACACTAAAACTAAATCAGAAAACTGAATAATATCAATACCAATAAGAAATAAGAAAACTGAACAATATCAATACCAAGATAATATGTACTTACCAGATCATAATCATTGTAATCAACGATGTTTGCTCTGCTAATGTCATGTCCTCCAATGGCCTCTACATTTCTGGAGGAGATATATTTAGCCCCAGGGGGATATCTTTTTTGAAATTTCAAAAATTCCTCCTCTGTAGGCCAAGTTTTTTCATAGGCTTTAGATTTTTCAATTATGGCCTCCAAGGCCTCATTGCCAGATTTCCAATTGCCATCTTTATCATAATCTATCTCACTTTCAAAGTCATCATATGAGAAATCAACAATGTCAGAAAATTCTGATAAATTTTGAGCAAAAACTGAGAGGATTTCATCCTCTCTCAAATTCAATACATCTTCTATATCATTAAATGAAATATAACATTCATTATTTATAAAATATAAAGGAACATCGAGTAGAGTTATTTGATTAACAGGAGATGCAGATGGAAGAGAATCATAGAGAATTATAGAATGAGGAAGAGTTTTTTGATAATCTGAAGCCATAGAAGTTTCAGCTTCAACCCCTATATCAGTATCTGCATCATTTACATCAACTGGAACAGGTGCAGATGGTTCGATCAATGGAACAGTTGAAGATTCAACAGGCTCATCATCTGGAATTTCAGCAGATATGTAGAAGACAAAAGTCATTCCTTTGATTAGAAGGCGACATATTCTTTTGTGGATATCACAGTATATATTTCTTTTAAAATGGTCATGCAGGTTAGAGTACTTTCTATTGTGTTTATGCTTAGAGGATGGTTGGGAATGTACAAGGTCCTGAAAATGAACGAAACAAAAATTATCTATATCCAAAACAAGAGTACTAATAATCTGAGAAAAATTATCAAGATAAGAAATTAAATTATAACAATTCTCATAAACTAGCTTATCGATATTGAAGGGAGCAAAAAAATTACTAGCAAAATACTCTAATTTGTCAGATGGAATGTCACTGGCATTTAAAAAAATTCATAAGTTTGTCATCTGAGGCCATGGAGGAACTAGCCATATTGAATCCGATATCGGTTCAACGCGAGAGATAGATATCGGTAGAGGAATAAAACAAAGTGCGCGCGCTGATCCGATATGGTAAGGCCGAGAATGAAATTCTCCGAAAAGCACTCGTCGGAAGTGGCTGATATCAATTCAGCACACCTGAATGAATACGAGCATGCACAGCAAGGGATGGCGCGCGTCGATTCGATATCGCGAGAATGAAAAAAAAAACAAGAAGACTAAAGAGTTCAGAATAAAAGATCACGGAATCGAAATATGGAAAGTGGTGCAGATATTTATAGCCAATTCCTGTTGATCACAACCATACATTTGTTAAATAACGAATTGAGATTTACAGCCTATATTTATCCACCAATCAGAATGAGACAAATTTGTATCTACGCCAAAATACATTAACTAGTCTATAACTAGATTCAACGAATCATCATTAGCCCTGACACTAGAATTTGTACCTGCACCGAAATACATTAAATAGACAATCACTAGCCTCTTAGAATAATCATTAAAACAATTATAAACAAATGATTAATGGATATCATTAAAAAACGTGTACGAGGAGAATATTACAATCTCTCGCCCTATTTAAGCACCGTAAAGACAAAAATTTTCATTTTGAGATAATGTTACATTTTCATAAGTCTTTCATTATGTGCTTCAGTATTATTTTTCTGCGCATGGGATATCGGATCAGCGTGTCTGACAGACGATGTATTTGCTGCATTTGGACTGCGGGCGTCGAATTGCTATTCTAGAACAAAAATATTATCAAAATTTTTAAAACTATTGGACGCTATATGCATGATCAAAGCTTGATTCGAAAGACTCTTCATACTGGCCAAAGTTATGCAGAATCTATCGAATCAAGCTCTGATCATTCATATTCCGTCCAATATCGGAAGAGCGCGCGAGAATACATACTCTGGTTTTCAAATGCTTTAAATGTGCATTGATTAGCTATCGGGTGAAAATTTGGCCTTCGGAACTTTCCAAAATTATAATTATTGGATACGAAAAGGCTCTATAATTAAAGCTTAACGTTGTCAGTTTCAACATTAAATGGTAGAAGTGTGACAACATACTTTTGTAGCATTATTTGTAGATGTAACCATACTTTATTTGAAATTAATTCTGGTTAATTCGATATGGACTAATCATTTTGATGACTGATGGATATTTAGATTGATGTGATTGACAAGCCTTGGAGAAATCATCATTGTAATCTGAGCCTCGGACATCCAAACCACCACGTTTGCAATCATTTCGAATTTTCTCTATATATACTGATCGATGACGCTGAAATTTTTTTGCTTATAGTTATTTGCATCCATGCGATATCGATTCAATGCGCTCGAAAACAACTTCCTTCAATCCGTTACTACTCGCTCGCGCCCATCCGCTACCAGCTAACAGATTAGTTGAGTTCAGGTATCGCTTCGATGCGCCCAACCTGAGGTCTGGTCCTAAAATCAACATTATCGCGCGCTGATCCGCTACTACACAGTAATGGCATGGACCAAGCAGACAACACGAGGGCATTCAGGTGGAATACCAATTTTAGGTGCGGGTCAAGGAAATCCACAACCACCACCTCGTCCACCACCACCTCCTCCTAGGCCAAGGGACAGAAGAAGAGACCCACCCTGGCTCAAGGATATTCGGAAGCTTCAAAAGACAAATAATCTTCTGATTCCGAAATCTCACATACAGAGGTCAATTAGACAGGTGACAAGAAGTCTATCTACAGATGTGAGATGGACGGTAATGGCAATTGAGGCACTGCACACAACATATGAGGATTTCCAGGTGAAATTTTTTTCTGATACTGTTGTTGCAGCTGTCCATGCCAAGAGGGTGACCATCATGCCCAAGGATTTCAACATTGTGTTCAGGCTTTGGGACACATATGACAAGTTTGCTGATACTTTAACCTGCTCTCTCCTCTCTTCCAAAACAAAATTCAGAGAGGAGAAAACAAAAGCAATCTCAACCAACCTGGCTTGTTATTTGTATACAGAGTGGGAGTGTTTCGAAGAAGAGGAGGTCTCTTGACCCTCCATCTAAAGCGAGGGATTTTTCCAAGATATCTCCTCTAAATACTATACTTTCTCCTAGGCATTCTCTTTCTAAGTCTCCTTCTTCTCTTCTCACTCCAGCTTTAACTTCTCCTGCTAAATCTTCCTCTCCTAATAAATCTCCACCTCCTAAATCTCCTCCTCCTAAACTTGTAAATATTAGTTCCCCTCCTCCTGTTCTTGGAAGCAATTTAGATGATTTTGTTAGTGTAAAGCTCGAATCAATTTTGAATGATAATTCTTCATGTGGTTTATCAGTATTACTTCCGTCACCCCTGCACTTGCCTTTGTAAATACTCCTCAATATGTACAGTATGACCAATTCTTAAACACGTATCTTAAAATTTTAGGTCCTCGATACAGTTTTAGGATGTTGAAGACCAATGTTGGTCTCCCCCTTTCTAGTTTAGATACTGGTGAATTAGAAAGTAGGGATAAAATGCTAGGGGACAATGTAGGAGGTGGGGCAATTCAGTACTAGATGGAGTTCTTCCAGGCCCCATTGTTTATAGATGTTGCATTGTTTCCCCTTCAATTCATGGTTGCATTTGATTTCCCTGATTTCAAAAGTCTGCACGATGATATACTCCAATACGTCAGACTGGGGACTCCAATTCTCGTGTTGCCATACATAACAAAGTAGGTGTCTATTTTTCAGATTTTATTTTATTGAATTTTTCATATGAATTTTGATTCCACATTGATTCTCATAAATTTATTGTTTTCTGATTTCAGTGATCATTGGAATTTATATGTGTTGTCCTTGTACGTCAATGATGAGGGTGTGTGTAATCCAATTTGTTTAAAGATGAACTCTATTACACACACACACACACACACACACACACACACAAAATTGCCAGGACCCATATACAAAAAATATTGGAACTCTTTCCAGTACCAAATGCAAAAGCATATTCGCAGCTGAAAATGGTTGATGTAGAGGTATAAATTTTTCAATTCCTGTTCAACGCGCCCTTGTAGTTATTGTTTGATTTATTTTCATTATGTGCGCACTGATCCGATATTCAATCAAAATTTTTTTTATATCGGTTCGACGCACGCTTGTTTCCGTTGTAGATCTTATTCTTACATCCTGCGCGTTGATCCGATATCTCATAATGTTCAAATTTGGATTCTGCAGTCCTCCTAGTAGGTTGATTCAGTTAGTTGTGGTTGGTATACCGTATGCAATGCCAAACACTTTTTTAATTGGCTTGCATTACAAGATGGACTTCCAAATATGGAAGAGGTAATATTCGATTCATTACTTTTAATTGTGTTTTTGTTTTTTTCATATACAAATTTCTATTAACTGATCTTTGATTAATTACATTTAACTATGTTTATGTTTTTTTTCAGTTTAAATGCCCGAAGGTCTCCCGAATGGAGATAATGCACTTCAGGCAGGAGACCATAGAGCTTGTGATTGAAAATTCATATCCAGTTGCAGTGGCCGAGTGTTCTCCACCCAAGCTACTTCCAACTAGAGAAATTTAGAGATCATAGATAGTTGATATTGATTAAATATTCGTCTCACTTGATGTGGATGAGACACATGTACAGAAAATTTTAATTGAAATATACTTACAGTTTTTTTATGGTTGTTCTTACTTGTTTTTTTTTTCATCTTATCGATTCATGTTATGATTCATTCATCTTCAATTTCTACTATTTTTTGACATGTTTGTTTTTCATAGCCTTGGTCTGCCTTGCCTTTACCATGGTCTTTTTTGGATAAGTTTAGAATGATGATCTGATCGAACCTTTGCCACAACCAATACAAACATGCGACATTAGTTCACTTAGATTTGTTGCAACAAAACTTTGATCAGATCATCATCTGAACATATCCAAATATGCCAAGACAAGGACAATATAGACCAAGGCAATGAAAAACAAAAATACAACCGATATATACGAGATTTCAACAAGGCAAAGCGTCGATTGTAGTGATCAATGGAGTTCAAGTGACTGAAGATCTGCCCAATGGAGATAGTGCATTTCCTGTAGGACACAATGAATCTTGTTATCAAAAACTCATATCATAGATAGTTGATATTGATTAAATATTCCTCTCACTTGATGTGGATGAGACACATGTACAGAAAATTTTAATAGAAATATATTTATAGTTTTTCTATGGTTGTTCTAACTTGTTTTTTTTTCCTGTTATTAATTCAGGTTATGATTCATTCATCATCAATTTCTACGATTTTTTGACATATTTGTTTTTCATAGCCTTGGTCTGCCTTGCCTTTACCATGGTTTTTTTTTGGATAAGTTCAGAAAGATGATCTGATGGAACCTTTGCCACAACCAATCCAAACGACAAACTTAGATTTGTTACAGCAAAGCTTTCATCAGTTCATCTTCTAAACATATCCAAATATGCCAAGACAAGGACAATACAGACCAAGGGAATGAAGACCAAAAATACAATTGATATATATGAGACATCAACAAGGGCAAGCGTTGATTGTAGTGATCATTGGAGTTCAAGTGACTGAAGATCTCTCCAATGGAGATAGTGCATTTCCTGCAGGAGACAATGAATCTTGCTATCGAAAACTCATATTATCCAGTTGCAATTACATTGTGTTCTGCACCATGGAAATGGAGATCATAAAAATGAAAGAGCCTCATAGAAAAAGTGGTTCATATATTTTCAAAGATGATGTATACAAAAAATTGTATTACATAATACAAAATTCCATAGTTCATAATCTATGGATCTTCAATTTCGATGGATGTTCCAATGTCTTTGCATTTTATATGCTCTTCTTGTCTTACTCTTACCTGCACAAGAGAAATTGTTTTAGTTATATATTCTATGAAACTGATTCACTTAGAAATTAAAAAAAAGAATTCTCACTTTTTCGGGTAGGAAGGTTTAGCGTCTACACCAAATTTACATTAATAAAGTTATGAGTGGATCTTGTGTCAAAAAGGAAATTAACAACTTGACCTTTACCTGTACCTTTAATGCAAATAAGGTCATTAGGTCCAAAAACCAAAGAACTAAGAAAACATACATCCATTTCATTACTTCGAGATAGATTACCTAAGGTAGAAGCTGGTTTTTTTACGCAATCTCGTTGTTGACATCTTCAGAGCCTATAGAATCTGTTAACTAGTTTTTCTTTGTTTCTTTCTTCTTCTGCCTATCAGCAGATACTGTGGGCACTTCTTGAGATTACCTTTCTTGTTTTAAGGCCCAAATTAGGCAGAAGGGTAGATAATCATTGTAGTATTGTCCTGCCTGTCAGAGGACATCCGGATGGGTCACTCTTGAACTGAATGCACATGCATAATCAACCAAAATGCAAGCCAATGCGTTCAACAAATGATCTACGTTACTGCTCAGTTGAACAACGATGGATTCTCACTTTTACTTTGCTTCAAAATAAACTAAAATTAGATCCTACACTACTTTACTTGCATAAATTGACAAACCAAGAAACAAAAACTAATCTACAACATGTTAGAAGTCCAAGAATCAAGAAACTAGCCAGTCTTTTGATTCTTGGACATCCCAAGAACATCAAGAACTAGAATGTTAGAGAATATGCAAGATTTATGCCACATTTCTAGCTTATTTAGTTTACTTGAATGTTGGCTCCTACATTAATCCACAAGAAAACATGAAATCTAATCCACAACTAGAAAAGCAAGAAAACTAATCCACTCTAAATCCACAACCACACACAATATGATTGGAAGGGCATGATCATAAGGGCATCACTCAAGAAAACCATCATGATCAAGGAGCTCAATGGATGCATCTAGCTCATGGAGGCTCTTCTCATTTCAGCATGGAGTTGATACAATACACAAAAAACTCCTCTTCACAAAGAGGGAGTCTCTTGAATAAGCAAGAGAGCTCCTTACGTGGCATCCTAGTGGAATTTCCACATTTCACAAATTACAAGTGGAATAATGCTCTCCACTAGAGGTCACCATCAAAAGGTGGCTCACTCTACTTTCTTTAAGAGAGGTCTACTTGCACTTATTACATTTGCCTAGAAATACTAGTCCCTACATGGTCATTCCATCTTCGGGATTCACCATGAGGCTTACACAGTTCTTGCTTGTCATTACTACTAGTATTTCTTGGCTCTCATACTCGGCTCTTAGTCTTCGTTCGTCTCGTCTTTTCAGAGACCTCCTCGGTCTAAGGTGAGAGGTGCTCTTGAGTTGCTCTGTCCGAGTATCTTGGGGATTCGTCAGAATCAGCCAACACTTGTGCAAGGTGATCCTTGCCAGTGCACTTGAAACATAGGTTCTTCTTACGAGCTTCAGCTATATCTTTGCCACCCTGATGGTTTTTAAAGTTTTTCTTGGTTTTTTTAGGATTGTTGGAATTAGGATGTGTTTCATTAACAACTTCCCTATCCTTCCTCTTGAATTGAAAACCTTTCTTTGGATCATTAGGCTGGTGACCCCTAGATGGCTTAGGTGTGTCATCAAAAGACTTTGCAGTCCTAATAGCATCCTCTAGGGCTTTTGGATGGTTCCTATGAACATCCACTTGGTAATCTTTTGGTAACCCATCAATAAACATTAACATTTGTACCTTTGGTGGAATGTCACTATAAAGTGGATTCAGGTACTGATGAAAATCTTGAATAAATTGTTCCAAACCTTTATTCATTGTTAAATGACTGAACTTTTGAAAATGTTCATAGTCATCTACTAGTGGTAGGAAGTATTCCCTAGAAACTATGCAAAAATCATCCCATGTACAAGGTTGATTTGCCTTTTGCAACTAGGTCATCCCACCATACTAAGGCTCTTCCTTCAAGGAACATAGTTACAATGGACAACTTTTCACATTCAAGGAATTGGTTCATGCCAAAGTATTTGTTTCATACATTAAGCCATGAACTTACCACTTGCAAGTTCCTATCTTTCTTCTCCCCCTTAAACAATTTTATGGGAGGTGGAACTACATGCTTCTTTTGGTTGGCTAACCTAGACTCTAAGTCTTGGTTTCTTTGATTAGTTTCAAGAAGCTTTTTATTAGTGGCTTGAATTTGTTGGTATAAAAGTTCGAGAGCTTGTGCCACATTGGATGGGTTTGATAGATCAAATGATGGGTTTTCATTGGTTTCATCCCTTGGAGTTGCTTGTGTGTTTTTGTTTTCTATTCTGCAAGTACAACAAGAAGTAATTCTAATTGAAATGATAGAAATGCTTCAATTCTTACATAATCCAATGCAAATAAAAGCATTTACTTCTACTCATTCAATACTTATTGTTTGTAAGCTCAATACAAACTCAATCCAAGTCTATTTTTTGCAAGCTCAATCCAAGCATAAAAGAAAACTACACCAAGCAATTTCCTACTTTTGTCTTAAACCAAAGCAAAAAACAAAACTAATCTTTATGTAAAACTTCAATTAACTACTTCAAGCTAATGTTTACATAAAGTTCCCATTCAAATTTCATTTCCATTTGTCATTTCAAATTCAACACAAATTTTCACATTTCTCACTTTCCTAGTTCTTCAAATCCATGAAACTAGTGACTAGAAATGGAAAACTAATGAAGTTCTATGAAAGCTTCACTTTTCAGATCTGTTTTTCAGATTTACAGGTTTGAAAATCAGAACTTCAAATGACAAAAAACAAAACTTCAAAACTTTTTTTATGCATAAAGTTACACTACCTTTTCTTTCCTACATTGCCACTTTTCAAATTTGATTTTCAGATTTACAGGTATGAAAAACATAACTTCAAAATGAAAATCATAAGTTTAAACACTTCATTTATGCAAAAAAAACACTAGTTTTGATCAAAACACATAGCTAGAATCAATCTTTCCCAGAGTAAGCACATTGAATTGAAGTATCATTTCGTCAGAAGCAAAGTTCTCAACGAAGAGGTCAGATTGCAGTATTGCAGACAGACGCTTTATGGCCAATTTCCACCGCTTATCAACAATCAATGACAATGAACCAAATGGATGCCAACGAACATGAGCCAACTGAAAATCACAATTGACGACCTAATTTCTTAGTATAAATAGTTGTTCATATTCATGCAGTTTTCAGGTTTAATGGTCAGAAGTCAAGAAGCATTTGAATAGTTAGCTCTCTCTCTCTCTCTCTCTCAAGCCTTCGAGCTTGAACACTTCTGGGCATTCTAGCTCACCTCTTAGAGTTAGATTGCTATTACGCTTCTGCTTATCAGCATTATGCTTACTTCAAACTTTCATTTTAGCCGCTCAAAAATTGCTTAGAGTACGTGGGTTCGATCCGCAATTTATTGTACTCATTTACTTTTGTTACATTTTTCATACTGAATCGATACTATCATTTATTGCGTTCAACTTCGTCTCAGAATGTATGCATTTCTGTAGTTCTTCGCGACTAATTATTTGTCTTGTTTGGCTACGTAATCACTGTAATACTGATGATTTCAAAGTTAGTTACTATAAGATCAAACATGATTTCTATCACTATTGTTTTGTTTGAAATTGATAGGCGTAGTCATGCATTGTAAAAGAGGACGATATTTAATTCTGTCACGCACGAAAAGTTTTCTTTCTAGACACTCAAATTATTTTCATTCGTTTCTTTTCGAGTTCGACCTATCTTCACAACACCTCTTTCCGACACTAAAAGGGCCCAAATTAGAACTCACATGAAATATGTGAGTTTCCCTTGTGCTTTCTTAGCACCATTAGATTTAGTTTGTGGTAAGTTGAAGGGCTTCGATTAGAATCCTTGAAATTTTAAGTAGTTCAGAGATCAATAGCAAGGCCTTCCCCAAAGAATTAAAAGGCACTTCTTGTACCCATTTTTCATGTTCATACAAGAGGAAGAGGCTATGCATGTTTGATAACTTGAACATCCTTGCAACTCACTCTCTCATCTCTCTCTTTTTGTTGTGTTTATTTATTTTACTAATGCTTTCTAGTTAATTGGTTTTGCTATCTTCTTGTGTTTTTGGTGAGGTGAGAGAGGAGAAGGTGTAAGAGGCCTCTGTTGCTTTCAAAATATTTTTCATTTTTAATTTGCAAATAAAGTAATTGGATGTGGCTTCCAATTTACTTGACTCTAATAATACACCAGTTATTATATTGGCCAAAAAAATTGATCACTGTCATTTTTTATTGCACCTCAATCCGACTTATGTTTGAAGAGTTATTCTAATTGAAACTTTTTATCCCTTGAAATGGTTCACAAAATGGCTAAATTGCCAATTTTCACTTGCATGAAAAAAAAAAAAGAATTTACCTACCTGTGGAGCCTAATACCCCTTCAGAGAATGTAACTACCATCAAGAGGATGATAAATAAATAGCTTATAAAAGGAAATATCTTCAAGGCAAGATGTGGGCAAGACAACTTTAAATGCCTTCAAACCAGTGGTTCAACCATCCATTGAACATATTGAGATGATAAAAATGGGTCCTTCACCTATATAGATATCAAGATAACACACAAAATACTTACTAGCAAAAGAGAAACATTGCTAGCCAAGCTCATAAACACTGTTTTCCACACGTTCACCATACTATGAAAGATTAAAGCAAAAGAGAGTTTCATATCATACCATATCAAATCACATGAAATAATAAACAGGAGAAGAAGAAAAAGAACACTCAAAATCACATCAAGCATTCTCACCTTCACAACGCTCTCTCACTTTAGTCTCAAACACCACCTAGAAAAAACTCCTAAGTTAATGAGGCTAAAGCACACAAAATATAAAGAGAAGAGGGATTACAGAGTTGGGCTTTTTTTTACACTAGGTGGCAATGTCTTATTGGGCACTTCAATAATTTCTATACTCAAGTAGTCTAAACAGGCTTGGAATTTGACGTGCAGCCTTACTTTCACCCCGATGGGCTTTTTCCTTACCTTTCACATGACATGTATAATGCAAAGGTACCTTTCAAATAAAACTGGTATGAACCTTTCAATCACTTATATACATATATTCATGTTATATTTTGCAATAGATTTTCAAATTTTCAAACTAGCATGACATTTGACTTTTTAAAGTTACCTTTCAGATGGAAGGGCAATTTTTTAGTTTTACATTCTTATGACATGCTTTTGAAAGAAAGGCATACTAGCCTTTTGACATGCATTGCATCTTGCAAATGCTAAGCTTGAGTCTAAGATAGTGTTCTTTTTATCCATTTTCTTTTTATGTTAGAAGATATGTTAGAAGTTTCCAGGGCTCGAAGCACATGCTTTTAACTTTGAAATCTTGATAAAAGAGAGGCACTTCGAGACACAATTGGAATAACTTAATTTGGCTCTTCTTTTTGGCACCATAGTACAAAATGCACCACTAGGTGATGACCAAGTTATTTAATTACATTTATACAAAATTGAGGAATAGAATCCACATAATTTATTGTTGCGGAATTGTGAGGCGACATAGCATACGTTGATGTTGAAAAACATTTGTTGGGATTTGTTCAATAAATACATTTCTTTTACTGTGCATTCGTATATATTCCATATTTTCAATAGCAAAGGATTTTTTTGTTAATACTATACTGGGGATTCCTTAATAAGCTATATCAATCAATCCAAAAGAAAACTCTTATATAAACTCTCTTGACCACAAGTGCAAAAAGGATCTAGCTTTAATACCAAATTAACATTAACCAATTGAAATAAATTTGATCTAGTTAGGGTGTTTGTGTGCAACAAAGTCCTTAAGCGTACAACTATGCTGCCAATAGATGATGTGGGCTTATTACGTATCTTTACAAGAAAGGTTTTTTCTTAAAAGGAGAAACATATCTTGTTGCTTTCTTGTTGTTCAGTTGATAAGATATAATCCATTGTACTAACGTATCCCTTTCTAATGTTTTAAGCCAAAAAATGTGACTTACTTTTTTCAAATCCTTTCGGCTTAGTAGCATTTCTTTTGGTAAGTTTGTAGCAACTCACCTTAAAAATGTTCTATCATCTAAGTGTGGAGTAGTAAACTTGAATTATTGAATAAAAAAAGTGATGTCCTTTTTTGAAAATGTATGTATATGTCAAAGCTATGCAAGCTCTTGCTTGGAGCTACCAACATACTTTTTAAACAAAACTACTTGTCAGAGAGCCTATTCTCTTTTAGGTACTTCGATGTTTTTTATGCTTGAGCTTACTTCGATGTTTTTTATGCTTGAGCTTTTGAGATCTTTTTTCTCGAAGTCTTGTTGGTTCACTTCGATGTTTTTTATGCTTGAGCTTTTGAGATCTTTTTTCTCGAAGTCTTGTTGGTTCATATGCATACATACTTGATGAAGAAGAAATGTTGGGCCCTCCTAGCTCAACTTTTTTTTACATTCACATTTCAAAGGTCTGAAGGTACATGCAAAGAAATGTTTTTTTTTTCATGCACATTCCGCTTGAAATGTGTGTGTAAAAGAAATTTAAGCTAAATACAAAGTAAAAAATGTTTTCAATACGAAGAGGGCATGTCTCCTTGGCCCTTCCTCTAGTGGAAGGGCCTTCCTTGACAACAGGGCCTTGAAGGCGTCCCCCCCCCCCCCCCCCACATTCCTTTCACTCCCCCATGAACCAAAAGCATAAAACTTGATTGCTAGTAGTCTTCTACCTTCCAAATGGAGACAAGTTAGAAGTGATTCCAATGCTTCATTCTTCAAAGCCTACTCCAAACTTGTCAACATCACCAAGGTGTTGGGAGGCTCTTTGTTTATGACGATCTCCATAGAAGGGGTCATCCATTCAAGTCTTTGGGGACTTTTTTGGGGAAGCCAAGTCAACTTTACAACATGTAATCAAACCTTTCACCAAAAGGTTTATTTATATACAATGTGAGGTAAATGCTCTAGGTCTAGGCCGGCCCCTACCCTTGTGGTACCATGCTAGGGCAAGGGCAAGGGCCTTTAACATAGGAATATGAGAGAGTTTATTATACAACCACTACTATGGCTGGCCTCATCCAAGGGTAGCCTAAGCCTTGACACTCCTACTTTACCACCCTTGGATGGGCTCAAACTCCCATATTCTCCTAAGAAAAAGGCTTCATGTGTAGATCCACCAATCAGGCCTTGCCTTCTTCTCATGCCTCCATGTGAGATGATGACTATTTTTCTCCTATCCTCATGCTTTATTGTCTATAATAAGCAGGCTCGAAAAAGTCTGTCCTATATACGTGTTTTGACTTAGTAAGCCTCAATTGGAGCTCTCTCCCCCTTGCCACTCTCTTGGAAGTTTCAGCTCTTGCATGATCATCCATATCTATCTCATCAGCCCCTTCTCTGCCAAACCAATAGAGCAATTTCAATTGCAATTCCCTACGGGTTCATGGAGGCTGTTTCATGATCATTCATGTCTATCCGATCAGCCCTTTCTCTGCCAAGCCAATAGAGCAATTGCAATTCCCTAAGGGGTCATGGATGCTTTTCTCCTGCATCATCATCTTTCAGCTCTTTTAGCTCTTAGTCCTCTGCAACAGATTGCTTAAGCCCAAACCTTTGCTCCATAACACAATTAATCATATGGGTTTTTGCAATACCAGTATTATCTCCCACTGCTAGGGTGAAATTGATGTTTTCCCTTCTCACTTTGCAGCACCCCTTTCTCAAATTAAACTTGTCACTGCCATCATAGCTTGATCTCTGATGCCCATTTTAGCTTGATCTGCAATGCAGAATTCAGTGTCTGTGATAGATCAACAGGGAAAATGAGAGACAACCCTAATGGGCAATACATGCGTGGGCTCCCTGGCCAACAGACAAAACTTCTTCCCCTCTTCCTGGCAATCCACTTCTTGTGGCCTCTCAACCCAAGAGTTTGTCACTCTCCAGCAAGACGTGCACCTTCAAACCCAGAGCAAGCCCCCTGAGACCAACACCATCTCGCCAGTAGCAGATCATCACATCATTGTGGAGTTGCCAAAGGAAGAGTTGCAGGATCCAAAGCCCATGAAGGATCCAAAACCCATAAAGAATCCGAAGCCCCTGAAGTCTGGGCATCGTCATGATGGGCGGAGCCTGACTGCATCAGTTCTGGGGAGGGACACAGAGAGGCTCAAGGATCTCTATAGCTTGGGGAAGAAACTTGGGCAGGGCCAGTTTGGAACTACGTTTCTCTGCATAGAAAGATCCACTGCTAAACAGTATGCTTGCAAATCCATATCTAAGAGGAAGCTGATCTCCAAGGACGATGTGGATGATGTACGGCGAGAAATTCAGATCATGCATCATCTTTCTGGGCATTCCAGCATTGTGCAGATCAAAGGGGCGTACGAGGATGCCACCTATGTGCATCTGGTAATGGAATTATGTGCTGGCGGTGAGCTTTTTGATAGGATCATCCAGAGGGGGCACTATACTGAGAGAAAAGCAGCAGAGCTGACAAGAACTATTGTGGGTGTGGTGGAGGCATGCCACTCTATGGGTGTGATGCACCGAGATTTGAAGCCTGAGAATTTTCTCTTCTCTGACAAGAACGAGAATGCTGCATTGAAAACTATAGATTTTGGGTTATCTATCTTCTTCAAACCAGGTCTCTCTCTCTCTCTCTCTCTCTCTCTCTCTCTCTCTCTCTCTCTCTCTCTCTCTCTCTCTCACACACACACACACACACACACACAGACACACACACACACTCATATGCACATTCTATTTTTGTGCCATTTATGCCTAGTTCCTAGTCAATGCCTCCTGCCATTTGGGTAAGTAGGCAAAATTATATTTTGCTTAATACACAAAGGACTCAATAATGTACCATTCAAAAAGTAGCTATTAGGCTTTGCTCATTAGTGGTAGCCTTCATCATGCCTGAATCTGCCCTTGGCCTCTTGAGAAGTGACAAACCTTGGTACAAATGAATGAAAGCGAATGTGCGGAACATTTCAAGTGACAAACTTGGTACAGTGATCTTACCTCAAATTTATGAATACTTTTGAACATAGGCGTGTGCATAAGACTTAGGGTCCGTCCATCACTCAGCCAAATATCCTGTCATTTGTGGGGACGGCGGGCTGACAATTTGTATGTCCCCATTGAGTTGTTACCAGAGATTAAATCACGATGACAGTGATTTAATCTCCCACGAATCACGATCATTTTGATTTATAAAACTAGAGTGTTTCAGATGCTGGATGCGCTTGATCCCCATTGCACAGGTGAATGGGGACGGACTGGCCGGCTTTCAGCCACCTTGGTCAACGCAACAGGTTTGAAGACCGGCCTGTTCCTGGGACAATTCCATGAGGATGGGCCATTACACCTGCCGATGAAGTGGGCAGGGCAGGTATGTCTTAGCATTTGGTGCACGCTATGCATGATGGAGTTGATGGTTTAAAGACTTTGTAAGTGAATTCCGTATAAGGCTGAAGATTGCACATCTCCTTGGTTTTGTCAGGTACCATCCTAGAAATAATATCATATCTTTTGAATGTTATGTATTACAACACAGAAAATGGCTGTAATTGTGCGTAAAATTTCGGAGTGCAGTCATCAGCGACAGATTATCTCTGCTAATGTTTGCACTTATTCAATATTAGTCTATTTCCATTCACAGTCAGGGGGATCAGGGTAAAGAGGATCCTCATATCCGTCAGTCCTTTTTAACATGGTACTAATTTCTTATATTGCCAATGCAAACACTGCTGGGAAGAAATGGTCAAAATGCCTAAGATTTGATAATGATCTTTCGAATATTGTTGTTTGTTGGTGCTACAAATGTCCACAATTCTTGTATCGCTGTTATTTTCTTATCATTGTAGAATCAACGCTGGTGGGAATAGATTTTAGTGTGCACAGCCTACTCTACATAGTTTTCTTTTCCATGCCATAAGTGGAACTTTTGAAAATGCACAAGAGCTTTGTCGACATGACAAAGAAGTTGAAGTCCTGATAAGCTCCACAAAGAGGAAAGTTTAAACTAGCAGATAGATTCACAAACATATAGTTTAATTCTGTCTGTCGTTGAGGCATATTTGTTACATACATAGGACCAAAAATTGATGGAATTATTTGTTTGCAGGTGAAATTTTTAGTGATGTCGTTGGGAGCCCATATTATGTCGCTCCTGAGGTCCTTAGAAAGCACTACAGCATGGAAGCAGATGTTTGGAGTGCCGGAGTCATACTGTACATTCTCCTCAGTGGTGTTCCTCCTTTCTGGGATGGTAAATTGATGCATGCCCATTTGTTCAATATCAGTTTTAACTTTTTACATTAGGATTATCATGGGCGCAATATTTCCAAAAATCACCTAATCACTGGTCACCATACTTTTGGCATCATCTTGTTTGTTCCTTGATTTTTTTCCTCATGTAAGCTCTATTTCCTGTTTTGGCTATATCAGAAACAGAGCAAGGTATATTTGAGCAAGTTCTTCGTGCTGAGATTGATTTCACTTCTGATCCATGGCCTACAATTTCGGAAAGTGCAAAGGATTTAATTCGCAAGATGTTGTGTCCTAATCCATCCAAGCGTTACACAGCCCATCAAGTACTATGTGAGCTCTCATCAAGCATCTTAATTAAAATGGCAAGTTGCATTTATTTGTAGGCTGAAAAGTTACCTAATAGACACCTATGTATTGGTCATGTTAGAACTGCCGCAGACTGTGTTGTGAATGACTGAAATGTCATCCCACAAAAGTTCTGATTTCTTACCATGTGTTTTTTTTATCGGTTATCTTCAAGGTTAACTTCAGGATTATTATTTATGTAACATGCGAGCTTTTGTGTACCTGGTTGTCAAGCTTAGTTTGCTTCTGACTATTTACAAGTTACCTTGTCAAGACAATTGGTCAATCTGAATAGGGACAGAGTATGTTGTTCATTGACATTGACATGGCAAATACAAAACATCCAAAGAGATTCTTTTGATTTTTTTGACTATGGGATTTTAGATTTCTTAAGCAACTGTCTGAGGATGGAGAAGGAAAGTATTATTATGGTAAGATGGGTCATTACTGGTGCTATGCCAGGAGCATGTTAGTTCACTCAGTTCATAATTCTACGCTTGTCTTTTAATCCAGATATCCTACTGAAGTCTTCAGTGATATTTGTTAACAGGTCATCCATGGATTCAAGAAGATGGTGTTGCTCCAGATAAGCCAATAGATTCTGCCGTTCTTAGTCGGTTGAAGCAATTTTCTGCAATGAACAAAATCAAGAAAATTGCATTGAGGGTGAGTCCAATGTACCATGATAATGTTGATGTGAAATCATTGGGTGAGAGAATTTGATGGAATTGTGTTTGTGTTAAGCGTAGAGAATGGCATTCTTTGAGATGATTTTGGGCAGGCAAAATGTTCGCCTGGCATTTTCTTATGTTCAGGAGCAATTTTAGCTGTTCTGCCTCATTGATTTGATCAGTCCTTTTTCAGTAGAGAAAGTTTTCCTGCATAGAGGATGAACCATCTTTGCCATGTGCATTTATTATTTATTTCATTGAGCACCATCTTACACCTTTTATTTCTTTGAATATGCTATTGTTAACAAATGAATAATCAAATTTCATGAATAACTTCTGTCGATACGACTCACGAGACAAAGTGACAAGTGATTGAGGGTTTGACAACTTTGGCACAGGATTCTTTCACAACACTGAATCACAGAGTGGAATTCAACTTTGCCTCTGGTTTTAGACACCTAAACACCTGCAAATGAAGTCACACAACACCAATCTCCAATGTATTTGACTCACTTTGAGTTCTAGAATCAATACTAGATGCTAAGATCCAATCTACGTTTCTCTTGATAGTGCAAGCATGGACTATTCATACAAAATTTTAGAGAAAGAATTAGTCCTTTTTATAACAGTCCTTCAATCCTAAAAGGTAAAGTTTCAAGCATGAAGTATGTGGAAACATTTGGAAAGCTTACCAACCTCTGTTGAATCAACTTGTTTACTTGATGCAGTTTTGGAAACCCAAATATCCAGTTTACAACTGAGGTTAGCCTTATGTTGAATATTGTTATATTGCTATTAATATTGTTATATTGCTTAACCTATTAATAGGGCAAGCATTAGTAAGGATATCTAACATGAACCTCCATCCTTTGGAGGGGACAAAGCTTAGCTTAGTAATCAGATTGCGAAATATGTGTAGAATGTGAAAGGGGCTCAGCTTGTCCCCTTCACATTCTAAGGGGGTGATGTTAGATATTGTTTGCTGTTGCGCTGCACTCTGTTTTTGTCGGCAAATATCTTGAGGCTAATAGAAATCGATTCATAAATCTACCTTAGCATTGTTTCATTAAGATCTACGCTTGAAAGCTGTCCATATATGACTGCTGAAGGAAGCCAGTTTTGTTGGGAAATATGGGCGTTGCTTCCCTCAACAGTTAGACAGTAAGGAAAGGCCATCAGAAAATGACCTTCTATAAGATTAGCCAATGTATCTTCTCTAAACAGTGATCTTGTTGTCTCTCCAAGTCTCTTTTAGCTCATTTGGTAAGCTTTTTGTTTTTGTGTCTGTCTGAAAGATGCATTTATCTATTTCCTTATAATCTGCATGAGATTCCTATAATCTTTTTT
This sequence comes from Diphasiastrum complanatum, assembly GCA_029204225.1. Lineage (NCBI taxonomy): Eukaryota > Viridiplantae > Streptophyta > Lycopodiopsida > Lycopodiales > Lycopodiaceae > Diphasiastrum > Diphasiastrum complanatum. Next base: position 9,596 of record MU832834.1, on the reverse strand, counting down.
GGTGATTATTGTTGCTTTTACCTTATGGTCCTCTTGAAGGATATGACATCTTATGATTCTTTATATCTTCATTTTTTTCAGGTCATAGCAGAACAGTTGTCGGAGGAGGAAATAGCTGGCCTCAAGGAGATGTTCAAGATGATGGACACTGACAACAGTGGTTCCATAACTTTTGAAGAACTGAAAGTTGGCCTCAAAAAAGTTGGTTCCGATCTGATGGAATCAGAAATTCGTGCTCTCATGGATGCTGTATGTACACATACTTGATTGTTTTGAGAAGGCTATTTGGAGCCACGTTCTCTCCTTGCCATCTGTCCTGCCTTTTCCTGTAACCATAACTTAAAATGGCTGTCTTTAATCCCAATTCTTCATAGGATAGTTAGTCAAGCTAATTTTGCTGAAATTGTTTTGCCTTTTCAGGCTGATGTAGACAATGATGGCACCATAGATTACCAAGAATTTATCACTGCCACTCTACATATGAACAAAATAGAGCGAGAGGAGAATTTGTTTGCTGCTTTTTCCTATTTTGACAAGGACAAGAGTGGATATATCACCACAGATGAGCTGCAGCAAGCCTGTATAGAGTACAAAATGGGAGATGATGTGCGCATCGAAGACATGATTCAAGAAGTCGATCAGAACAATGTAAGTTCGTTAGTCCTAGCTTTTAAACCTGAAATAGCTCTCTTCTTTGTTAAATTTTGCATATTTCCTTGACCATTTTAGAAAGGAAATGGTAGTGAATAAGGAAAGCTTGAATGAGGTGCTTGATATAATGGAAGTAGTGATGCTGAAAGATAAAAACTTCATATATTAAAGAAGATGCAGCTAAAAATGGATGTGCAGATAAGATGCCCGAAATACGAATGTATGCCACCAACTGTAAAAGTTACGAACACAATCACAGATGTGGCATCACATAAGAAGGTAGATTGTAAATGATGAGCAATAGCAATTTCAAATTAAGCAAATTAAATGGACATCAATGGCAATCACTGATGGAACCCTATAAGCACTGCAAAATTTCAGCTACAATGAACTCAAGAGCAGACTAAATCCTAGGCTAATGAATGTTTCTACCTCCTATTTAGACCATACAAGAGGTACTTAATGGAACCTTCCAAGAAGCTTCTAGATTAGGCTAAGGTTGGCCATCCTTATCTAGACATAGGGCCCAATACCTTATTAATTGAAGGCATAATGATGGAATAGTGTCCTTAACTTTTTCTTACTAACAAAAGAATTATTCTCCATGTGAGCATATGGAAGATCAAATTACTGACACCAAATGTCTTGTTCCTGAATGTGCACAATAATATGTAACTACTAAAAATGTTGCACTAATAAAGAATTGCATATGCTAAGTGTGTAGCTGCTGCAAGTCTCCAAGTTAATTTGACAAACATGGGATGAAATACATAGAATCATGATGTTCCACCTTATCGTCACTTAAAAAAGAGTCTTGCAGACAAGCAACTTGTTCTACCAGTTATCAATTGAATGGTTTTGGGAGATGATTCAAGGTAATGTTTGCTTTCCACACTTTATGCCTTTATATTGGTTCTATAGATGCTTTTTTTGAAAATAGGTACTAGTTGCAACGTCACTTGGAAAAGAAGACCATGTGCATGATCTTGGAAGTATGTTTGAATAAAATAACTTAATGTCACCTTAGGTTTTCGAGAAAAACCTAGAGCAATCATAGCTTTTGTCCATTCTCTTTAAAGATGAGGAGCATTCTAGTAAAATTTGTGATTGAATCTTTTCATAAGGTCCACTCTTGTAGTATAGTGGATCACCTTCTCACTTTTTCCTTAAATGTATGTCAATTTTCACTTGATTGCATCTGATTCTTTCCAAATAATAAGGGAGGTTAAAGTTTATCTCTTTGGCCTAATTGCGATGATGCATCTTGCTCCAATTATTGTTCATCAAAGAGATTAACTTTATGTTCTTTCAATTTTTGTTTTGAGCTATATTGTATCTTCCTTCAAAGAAGTTGTTTTGTGAATTGGAGTTGGTTGTACATGATCTCCTTGTTGATGTGAAGCTCATTGTGGATATGCTTAATACAATCAACATGGGTGGCATCAATGCTTCATTTCACGAGAAACTATGCTACGTTATTGCTCAACATACTTGGCTTCATTTTCAAAATTTGGCTTGGGTTGCAATTTTGTAAACATTTCCCAACCTTCCGATTTAGTCATGTTGACTTAGTACCTTCCAAGTAGTTCTAAGATATCTCCAACACGATATGAAATGAAGAAATAGAATGATCATGTTCCATCTTATCTTCACTTAAAGAAGAGTCTTACATACGAGCAACTTGTTCTACCAATATTCAATTGAATAGTGTTGGGAGATGCTTCAAGGTAATGTTTACTTCCTTTCATTATTCCTTTCCTATTTGTTCTATAGATGCTTATTTTGAACATAGGTACTAGTTCCAACATAGTCAATTATAAAAGAAGACCGTGTGCATGGTTTGGAAGTAAGTTTGAACAAAATAATTTCATGTCATCTTAGGTTCTCCAAAGAAACCTAGAGCAATCATAACTTTTGTCGATTCTGTCATACGGTGGTACTAATGATGTAAGCAACTTTCTTTAAAGTTGGGGAGCATTCTAGTGATGTTTGTGATTTAATCTTTTCATAAGGTCCACCCTTGTAAGATGTGGGGGCAACAAGTATAGGTGGATCACCTTCTCACTTTTCCCTTAAATGCATGTCAATACTTGATTGCGTCTCATTCTTTCCAAATAATAAGGTCCACCCTTGTAAGATATGGGGGCAACAAGTATAGGTGGATCACCTTCTCACTTTTCCCTTTAATGCATGTCAATTTTGACTTGATTGCATCTCATTCTTTCCAAATAATAAGGGAGGCCTACAAAGTATTAGTTTGGCCTAATTGCTACTACGCATCTTGCTCCAACTATTGGTCACAGAAAGAGATGCTTTTTCAATTCTTACACCCTTTTTTTTACTCAATTTAAATTTTTGTCTTTAGATACTTCAAAGTAGCTGTTTTGTGAATTGGAGTTGGTTGTAGATTATCTCCTTGTTGATGCGAAGCTCATTGTGGATATGCTTAATACAATCAACAACATGGGTCTTTGAGAACATGGACGACATCAATGCTTCAATTTCATGAGAAATTGTGCTACGTTATTGCCCAATAAACTTGGCTTTATTTTTTAAAATTTTGAGCCCTGGGTTGTATTTCTTTAAACTTTTTCCAACCTTCCGATTTAGTCATGTTGATGTAGTACCTTTCAAGTAGTTCTAAAATTTCTGCAACACATATCTTCACGATATGAAATATATAGAATGATGATTTTCCTCCTTATCTCTAATTAAATAAGCGTCTTGCATACGAGCAACTTGTTCAAACAATTATCAATTGAATGGTGTTGCGAGATACTTCCAAATAATGTTTCTTTCACTCTTTATTCCTTCCTATTTTGTGCTATAGATGCTTATTTTGAACATAGGTACTAGTTGCAGCATAGTGGCAACATAGTCAATTAGAAAAGAAGACCATGTGCATGGTTTGGAAGTACGTTTGAACAAAATAACTTATCTCATCCTAGGTTTTCCAAAAAAAACCTAGAACAATCATAACTTTTGTGCATTATATTGGGCGATGGTATTATTGTAGGCAGCTTTCTTTAAAGTTGGGGAGCATTCATTCTAGTAATGTTTGTGATTGAATCTTTTCATAAGGTCCACTCTTGTAAGATGTGCGGGAAACAAGTATAGGTGGATCACCGTCTCACTTTTTCCTTAAATGCATGTCAATTTTTCACTTGATTGCATCTTATTCTTTCCAAATAATAAGGGAGGTAAGAAAGTATCAGTTTGGCCTAATTGCTATTATGCATCTTGCTCCAACTATTGTTCACAGAAAGAGATTAACTTTATGGTTTTTCAATGCTTATCCCCTTGTTTTTTCTGATTTTAATTTTTGTTTTCATATATCGTATCTTCCTTCAAAGAAGTTGTTTTGTGAATATTGGAGTTGGTTGTACATGATCTCCTTGTTGATGTGAAGATGGCATCAAGGTTTCAATTTTATGAGAAACTATGCTACTTTATTGCCCAATGTACGCGGTTGGCTTCATTTTCGAAAAATTTGAGGCTTGGGTTGCATTTCTTTAAACATTTTCCAAGCTTTTGATTTAGTCTTGTGGGCTTAGTACTTTTCAAGTAGTTCTAAGATACCTCCTAGGTGGTTGTGAGATTCATAAGATCATTAGAAAGGAAATGACTTTTATTTTAAAATATTTTATCCATACTTTTGATTTGGTTGCGCAATTAAAAATGCTTATTATGATGAAAAATGTTTAGTGAATTCAATCGAAAATATGCAGGTTAATAGGAGGCGATTGGTTTTGATTTGGTTGAGGCAACTGTTATTAAATGTAATCATAAAAGGTTCTTATAACTCGTGGTGTTTAATTCAGGATGGTAGAATCGATTACAATGAGTTTGTTGCCATGATGAGAAAAGGTAACGGCGGTGTTGGACGACGGACAATCAAAATGAGTTTGAATCCTAGCCTTAGAGATTTGTTGATGACTAATTAAAGCACACATTGGCATTTGTTGTGCAACTAATTCATTTTTATTGGTTTGTAACAACATTCGAAAGCAAGTATCAAAGATGACGAGGTTAGCTCTTAGGAGCTCACCCTTCGCCCCTTCCATAATTTGTATATGTATTCCACAATGAAAGCTATCAAACTTTATGCGAGGCTGATGTATTTATGGTGGTTTTTTTCATGGTATCATTAAAATTCTTTTATTGGTCATTGTTAACATTCCAAATGGCCTTGCCTATTCAATCTAGATGAAAGTGAAATTTATGTGCAAACAAGATTGGGTCTTCAAGTCAAATAGTTTTAGATGATCTATACAAATTTTGATCAATATTCATTGGTCTTTTAGGGGCTCATCTATGGTAAGATTAAGATGAATATGAATAGGGGTAAACCTAGCTATTATATGCTTATAAAGAGATCATTTGACTAAACCAACGAACTTTAATTGAGCATTTAAACAGTCAAGTCAAGACTTGCTTTTACAAAGCGAGATTGTTAAGTGCCTTACATATGTAAACAATAGTGAAAGTATCATAATGTCTACTTTTAAAGGGGTATTTTTGTAGATGATTTGAATGAAATAACAAGCTCTAATGCAGCACTTGAACATGATTTTCTTTTGCAAGTCAAGTTCGACAAACAATAGTGTTCAACGTCATATGTATGTCTTACATAAGCCATTGCTATATCTCTCTATTTTCAAGTGCATATTATTTGCATTTTTAATATTAAGCTTGTTACATCAATATGAACTTTATTGGTGCACTAATGAATGATCTTGATGACTTCCCATGTCTAAAGCCTTAAATTTAGATTCTTTTTAATGTACAAAGAACAAATATTCATGGAAGAGTTTGAAAATATATCATGCATGATTTTTCAAATAAGCATGTGAATTGAGTATTATTTTTTTACTGTGGATTTAAAAGCTAGTTACTAGATGAAAGGAACATAATTAGCCAATACCATATAAATTGCAATCTTATAAGTAATCAATGTACAATGTATTGGCTCCCACAAACATATTGAAGCTTCAAAGGGTGTTTTCCCACCCTAATTGCCCTTACATCTTCAAATTTTCGCACACATAAAAACAAATCTCTAGCTCATTGATGAGCTAATCAACTTATCTAGTTTAATTCTTCCAAATTTCTAGCTAGGAGATGAAAATGTATATTTGTTCATGTGTTTTCTTTGTTTTTCATTTTGTATTAAGTTGACCAATATAGTTGTTAAATTCTTTGCCCCTAGATTCTATCCATGTTTTGGGACAAGTCTATTGTGGAAGGCGGTTGGAGAGATTGTAATATATAGGTGCTTGTACATTCTGGATTGGTCCAATGAGGAAAGGGATATAATTGAAATAGGGAGTTAAATGCATGACATAGAGTGTGTCTCTCATTCTATGCTTTTGGTTGTATCAGAGCATTGTAAGAAACTTCCATTCATTCTACAACGAGAGAGGTTTATAGACTAATTGAAGCATTCTTCTATGCCATTCTAATCTAGTCAAAACTATGTTTGATAATTTTTTATTTTCTTTTCATGGCCTCTTTCTATCTATAGAGCTTAAGGTCATTCTTGACAAGATCAAAGCTTTGTGAAGAGGAAATAGAAAGAAGAGAGATGGTAGACAATGAAACTGTGACAATATCCATTCATCCTCCTAATATTTTGTCTCCAATATAGGTACTTAGCATGGAAAAGAGACTACTCTACTTAGCCCTCCATGAATCTTGCTTGAGGTCTACAAGAGAAGGCACGACTGCAAGTGAAAATGGAGGCTAATCACATTCTTGAAAACATCACATCATGCTAAAAATTCAAGGGTTTCTATCACTTGCATTCAGACATAGAAACACAATTAGAAGAGCTAAATAGCAATAAAAAGTATGGAAAGAGGTTGTAGTTACACAAAACATCATTTGCACATCTCTCTCTCTCTCTCTCTCTCTCTCTCTCTCTCTCTCTCTCTCTCTCTCTCTCTCTCTCTCTCTCTCTCTCTCACACACACACACACACACACACACACACACACACACACACACAAACACATGGAGTCTAAAATAATTGAATTTTTATTGCAAGTATCTTGACTTTTTTTTTTTTTAAGGTTTTAACTTTCTAAATTAATGATTATCAGCATAAGAGTTCCTTGATGATGCTTTGAGGCGCTTGTGTAATACCCGCTTTAACCAATCATACCTCTTTGACTATAGGCAAGAAATTAAGAATGTTGCAATTCACTCTCCAAGTGCACCTCTCACATCAGATGCACAAGTTGGATGAAGGTAATAAATTGAATGTTTCAATATGATATTAGCAAGCACATATAAACACATACAAGTTTCAAATGCAAAATCTTTTGAAACTAAAAATGGTGGACCCACCCGTTTTTAGAAGCTCTTACGATTTTTTTGTTAATTCACCTTAATTTGAATTTTGAATTTTGAATTTTACAATTAAATTTTTTTTGCATGCTTCATTTTGCAAATATTATGAATTTGTATGCGTGATGAGAGAAATAACAGAAATTATAAATTTAAATTATTGGAAATTTAAATAATTAAATTCATGCAATTTGTTGCTACTAGAAATGATATTTGTCTAAATCAATAAATTTAAAATTTTGCAAAAGAATTATTTGAGAGTCTTGCAAAAATATGAGATTTGAAAAGAGGTCAAATTTTTTTGATAAGTTGTTTGCAATTTAACCTCAAAATTTTAGCATTTGCCAAAAAATTAAAAAAGCATAAAATCTAATAAGGCTTCTACCTAAATAATATACCATACCAATCATGTTAAATAGCACAAAAATATTTTGAAATCAATTTTCATGAAATACAAAAAAATTAAATTAGCAGTAGTGACATTCATGTTTGCAAAGAGAAATATTTTGTACAAATAATAAAATACTTGTGAGTCACAATTAAAAGCTTTCAAGTAAATCATTGCGATCAAGCCACTTTTTGTATCTATTGGGACTATAACTTTCTCCTGTTCCATAAGAGGGCCAACCTAACTTGTATTGAAATGACGAGAGAACATGTACAATGATTCGAAACTACCATACAATTACATCATACTCTCGCCCCACAAGCTCTGCCAAGTCACTTTTATTACATGCAATTTCATTAGTAGGTGGCTAAGGGTCTTTGCAAAGAAGAGCAATATAGTATGTTCAGTAGGTCCTCTCTTACCAACCTCTTGAAGTTCATCAGAAAAAATTGAAATCCTAGTCGATTGCATTTTAATAAAATTTACTAATCTCAAATCTAATTCTACAACCATGACAAGTTTGCCCTTTTTGGACAACACGTGCACTAGTGGTGCCACTACAACTAAATGATCTAAATCCCTCTATGTGAGATGTGAAAACATTAGTTTATTTATAAGTTTTTGTGACTTTTGGTACAGACAAACCACACAATTAGTCGTTGAATTGGCCAATTTCTTTGTCATTGTTAGAGCTTCAAATGATTTTCAAAATTTGTATTCCCAACAATGTTGTAGTGGAGCATTGACCTCTTTCCATAAATTGAAGAATAACCAATGGTTAGATATTTGATCTTGTTGTAAGTGTGAGCCCCATTGAAATTTTTAACATTTGGTTTGTACTTGTAAAACATTTGAGAATATTACTTGCAGTAATAGAACAAGATCTTGGTTAAAAAGTCAACTTGAATTACAATTGGAAATATATATTCACTTGCCGAATGGCATTTTTTATGTTGGTGTTGTAGACTTCAAATATTGTCTTCTTATGCACACATATTTGTTGCCGACTAGAGTGAAATATTACTATCTTCCAAAGAGGAGCGGTAGCAACTTCCACAATAGTCACTTGCTAGCACCATGCAAAATCACCATGAGTTTAGGCCTCTAAAACATTAATTATGACTTTAGTACGATGAGGGCCCCAACCCCTCATAACCATAATTATGGGTCAAGATAGGCCTATTGACCTCCTTACGAGACTTTTGTCTAAGATAAAATTAAACATAAGCATTAAACATGAGCATGGCATACTTCCCCTCTTCCCCTCTTACTTGAGTTCTATCCTCAAAACTTAAAGTTAGAAAAGTTTTTTCTAAGGCTATCCCCATGTTCTCAAGAATCATCATCATCCATATGACCTTTCCAATGAATCAGGTGGTAACTACACAATTACACAATCGTTTAGTTCTTGTATCCACTATCTTTTTCGGATTTAGAATGGGTTATGACTCTTTTGATAGGTCTAATAGATCTCAAAAAACCAATATGATTCCCCTCATGTAGAATTTTCTTAAGTTGACTGACGTGAAATACTTGATTTCCTTCTAGGAGTTCTAATTGGCAAGCCAAAGATCCAATATTTTATAAGGTCCCATGTGTTGTGTGGACAATTTGTAATGCTTGCTGGTCTGCATTACCTTTGAATCCTTCAGAATTCACAAATTCACCCAATCTCCTTTTTGAAAATCTCATGGTGATCTTCTCAGATAGCATAATGTCTATACCTATCTTGGACACTTTGAACATTTTTCGTGTGTTGTTTTTATTATTTCTTGTCACAAATAGTAGGAAATCTAAATCGAGTACCGTTCTAAAATATGATTGTCCAAGTTTCTACAAATATGGGCAATCTAGGTTGATATCCATACATAAACATAAAGAGACTATAAATTGGTAGTTGAATGCTTGCGGCTACTATAGGCAAACTCAGTCTAGGATAGATATTTTTTCCAATGAGGATTGCCATCGGAGATATATGCAAGCAACATTTATTCCATTGTCTGATTAGTTAACTACATCTAACTGTTTGTCTAGGATGATCATAAGAACTAAACTTGATGATGTTTCCAACTTGGCAAATATGGCCACCCAAAAGTGGTCGGACAAACTTTGAATTGCGATCACTCATGATGTCACTTGGTAATCAATAAAGTCTAAACAAGTGTTCAACATAAGTTTGAGCCAAATCAGAAGCCTTCATGGTGTGGTG
>MU832833.1:0-65708 GCA_029204225.1 Diphasiastrum complanatum | reverse complement strand
ATTTCTCTCCTTGTCCCAGCCTGATCTTGATAATTTTCCATCTTGGCTCTTTAAGGTAGGCAAAGATTGAGTACTCCGCAATGCACCTTGCACTTAGGTTGGAAATAGGTCTTTGAATCAGCCCAAATGTAACCATTGACCTCGTGGAAAGCCAAAGGGTCGCACCAGTTTGATCCGCATCCGAACTATCTCTTCGCGTTTGTTTGAAGCACCATGTCCGTCGCGCAAAACTTGACTTTCACAATTCCATCACTGGTCAGTTGCCTCACAGTCAAAACAAGAAGTGTACATCGAGCTTGGCTTCAAGTAGCTCTCTTTGAATCAGACACATGCACCCAGAGTTTGCACTAGTCCGATCTCAACGCGAACTGTCCCTTAGCGTCTGTTCGAAATACCAAGTCTCTCATGCAAGACTCAACTTTCACAGTTCCTTCATTGATCAGCTGCCTTACACGAAACACAAGCCAGCGTACTCATATGTTTCTTATGAGCTATTGCATACTGCATTGGTATGGTCATATAGTTCATATTATTATGAATGGCATTATACATAATTAGATTCTTTGCATTTTTTACAAAACCTTTCATCAATACATCATCACATATTAGTACACCCGAAAAAAGCAATGATTGACAAAAGCCAAAGAATTGAAAAAACTCAATTGTTCTAGTTTTGAGCACATAATTAGTTTATTTCATACACATAGGATGACAATCATAGATGAAGTAAACATGTGAAATTTGAATTTTCCTTAGACTTGTTGACCACTGCTCTATATTTTGCTAAATAAGAAAAAGCCATTTGTCCATTATCGTGCATTAAGCTAAATAGCCATATTGTGGCTAAGATGTCAGTATCATATAGATATGTTTTGTACTTATTTGAACGACCAATGTTATGGCTAACATGTTGCTAATATGTAGAAAGTTTTCATACAAGATGTCCCAAAGTCTATTCCCTGGGAAGGAATGGATTGAGTAACTTGTAGAAGAAGTCATCATGTCCAAAACCTAGTACATACCCCACATTATTGATATTGGACTTGTCATGTATGCATGGCCTATGTCATTCATGTCATTAACCCAACGGGGTTGGCTCAACTGGTTAGCTTGGCATCCAAAGTTTCTTTGGTCCCAGGTTCGAGCCTCCCCTTGGAAACCAAGAAGCATTCATGTCATTAAATCACTTGCTTGAGTGGTTTTAATGTTTAACATACTTAGATGATCAATTATCATATTTAAAAAGTGCAACTTGGATGGAAATTCAGCTCCCTCATTTCAACTAGCAATATTGCATGTGGGCATTACAAACATTTGAGAGAGAGAGAGAGAGAGAGAGAGAGAGAGAGAGAGAGAGAGAGAGAGAGAGAGAGAGAGTGTTTTAGGCTGAATTTCACAATCATCTCATTAAGATTCAATATACAAGTTGCATTAAAAGGTTCCCGGATCTTTTTTCATTATTTTAATATAATGTTCAAATACATCATTTTTAAATTGGAGTGTTTCAAAGGCTCTTATATTTTATGAGACATTATTTGTGCCATTGTATGTGTCATCCAAGAAGTGACATGTTGGTGAAAATCTTATTTCCTTTCCTCTTTTAAGGTATAAGAGTTCTACCCCACTCATTGAATAAGAGAGACAAACATAGAAAGAAAATTGGACACGTCTCATGAAAATGATCAAAGATCTACAGTTTGAAACATAGTTTTAGTTTAAACCATTTTTGTTTTGAAAGAGAGTTTTGTGTTAGCTTTCTTTAAATTATGACATTGAAATTTGTCGAATCAAAGCTCTGATGTACATATTACAGAACAATAGGGTGCTAAGGTAGTTTTAGTTTAAACCGTTTTATGTTTTGAAAGAGAGTTTTGTGTTAGCTTTAAATTATGACATTGAAATTTGTTGAATCAAAGCTCTGATGTACATATTACATAACAATAGGGTGCTAAGAATAAAGCTCTAAACAGCTTAATGCCTTGGCTATGCACAAATGTTTTGCTGCGGAGAGCCTTTGTTTTGTTCTCAAAGAATTGGGATCGAGTCACAACCGCCGGCCACCACCACCTTCGTTAATTTTGATCACCGCCACATTATCAGTCTCCTCCTCTCCCTGCTGCTGCTCCTCAACGACGTGCTCCACTGTCACGTCCACCTTTATCCACCTTTGCGGTAACCTTGAGCTGCGGCAGGCGGATCATCTCCACCTTCACGTCCATCTCTACCTCCACCTCCATGACCACTGCCCAGTCTACCTCCAGCATGGCCACCGCGATGACCCCTACTTGGCAGTGATACAGCTCTACCACCATCTACAGGCTGTGCAGTGCCACGAGCCCTCGCCAAAATGTCGAGTCGTTGTGCTCGGGATGGATAGGTTGGCAACGAAGACGCCAAGGTGTCGAGTCGTTGTGCTCGGGATGGGTAGGTTGGCAACGAATTAGACGCTAAGATGTCGAATGCTTGTGCTCGGGACGGAGAGGTTGCTCGGGATGGACAGGTTGGCAACGAAGACGCAAAAATGTCAAGTCCTTGTGCTTGGGATGGATAGGTTGGCAACGAAGTCGACGCAGTGTTGCTGTCACCCTCTCGCCTGGAGGAAACGGCTGCGGCTTGGGAAGTTCTGATTGCTGCTTATAGTGGAAGACTAATTCCACTTCTAACACGAACAGTCTCACCTTGTGTGCTGGATTGAAGACGAAAGCGCTGCAGAGCCTTTCGTAAATATTCACCCGGGGACGCGTAAGCGGCCCGTTGATGTACCGCAGCCGATATTCGAGCCGCAGACTCCATCGCCTACTCCCATCGGGCAACAATGTAGATGTGAGCGATTGCACAAGCGGGTGTTTGAATCTCACAATCAAAAGGCGCTCAGAAGGTACTCTGAATATGTAATCCACTATCGGCACATTCAAGATATTATCAGTAATGCCACAGATGTCTTCGTGGGGTAGCAGTTCAAATGTTCTTTGACGCAACTCGCCACGTCCAACTGGATCCACCGTGAAGATTCCTGTAGCGTACTCTCGCATCACCCTGGCATCTGCCTCGGAAACTCGAGTATGCTTATATGTTACGACATGACCAGTGATATGGACCTCTTCTTCCGCCGCTGGCAGCTCGTGAGCGGATGCAGGTTCTCTAACGCCTGATCTAGATCTTTCATCGTCATGGGCTTCATCCTGCCCCCGGTGTCGTGTATGTTCGTCGACCTCCGGATCCATAGGAGCCTTCCCGTTACAGCTATCACGAGTTCGAGGTACGTTAAGAGAGGAATCACCTGGGTCGGGACCCACAGCTTCCTCGGGCATTGCTTTGAGGTCGATTGATGATGTAGATCTGATTCGTTTTCTGCTCGAACCGCCGTCGGGTTTATCTGGGGGGTTCATAGCTTTCATCAAAGACTACTGATCAGTGATCACCGTGTAACAAAATAAAATGAGTGAGAAACTATTGGTTCTTGCGATGCTGTACCTTGCAGATTTATATTGCCTAGTATACTGACAATACAATGGAAGATAGGGATTCTCAGGATGCTGAGCCTTTTCGGTCAATTCGAATTGGTAGTTTGTTTGTGGCCTGAAGAGTGATCAGAGTGAGTATGTAATGTAATGTCACAGGACACAGTTCGAAAAAAATTCACCACTCTTAGGATCTGGCTTGCATATAGTTGAGATATAGCTATATGCTATATCGGAACACTAACTGCATAAGTTATGGTCACAAAAGATCTGTTTATGATTGAAAGGAAATAATTGCCTCGAGCACGGAGATGACCGAAGCTGGGGGGACTGGCTATGTCGATTGCAAGGTACGAAATCAAGCATTCCTTTCCTAAGCACGTTTTGTCGTCAACTTTATGGGGCTTGATTTCGTACTCAATGCTTAGGAAAGTACAGCGTCGTAGCCCCTCGTTTGGGCGGGGCACGTACCTCGTTAGAAGGATGTGGTCCTTTCATTAGAGCATGCCACCCATTCTCCCAAATCTACTTTACTACACATGTCATCACCCATTCTTCATGCATTTTACACATTTTTTAATTTTACTTGGTGAAGTATTAACCAAGTCTAGTAGGTATGTTAACTTATCTAGAAGCTATCATGCTATTCTGCACACACGTGATGCCTCCCAGGTGTATGTTCGGGATGATAAACTTGGAAAGGTTACCTATGCAAGTGCAACATAATATAGTTTCAAACAAGCATTGTCGTGTGGCACATGGGAATTCAAGGGTTGCCAATATTGGAAACCCCTTTGCATCTACATATCATGGAACCTACCAGTTTTGCTTGGAATCCGGAAATCGGCTGGGGCTAACCATTGACGGTTCCACAACGTAGCAACACTTTTCTTTATTTAACAAAAAGTAACATTTTTTTATCTTAGGTGAAAACCCAAAGGCTCTTCCTGTAGCCTATAGTGGTACTGTTGCCATCCATGCTATTTAGAGAATTGGCTAAATTGACATTGTAAAAGTGCGCCTACTATGATTTTATGTTTGGTGGAGGGAATCTATGTGTCCAACATGCAATTATTGGCAATTCGAGAATTAACATGATGCAAAAATGAGACTAATAGAGTTTGCTTAAGGGGCATGTCCCTGTCCACACTCACACCTCACTCACTTATTGCATGCTTGCGTGAATCTTTTATGTTAAGAATATAAGTCTTGTTTATTTAGGCACTAGATATGTATTTTTATTTTAGCAGTTTTTTCCACTTTATATGTCCATGCAATGTGTATGAGTGCCAAGTTTAAGGCACGTATAGATACCAAGTCAAGACACACATCCTGTACAAAATTCCCACAAAGGTGAATGTCTTTATATGTATTATTCTCTCTCTTTGAATATACAGCTCATCGTGGGTTGATTGGGTGGTGTGCAATTTCTTTCAGCTCTTGTGAATTTGATTGATGGATAGCTTGTTTTAGATTCCTAGCATAAAGTGCAAGATCGATCGATCACATGGTATCAAAGTCTTGGTCAAGTGCAGCTCTACGACTATCAGGAACCGAATTCTAAGAAAATTCGAAAAATTGTCTATAATTTGGTGAACAAGTTGTCAATTCGGTGTTTTAAGAAATCATATTAAGCATCCAGCTTTTTTCAAGGCACTATCATTGAGCCATGGCAATTACAAGATGGAAATTGGTGAAATTTACAAATTTTTGAAATTTTCCAACTTTTTGAAGCGAGTGATTTTCAAGACGAAAGTTGTGAGCTATTTGTGGTTGTTATTGTACTAAATTGCATGCCACCAATTTCATTTAAAACCTTCTAATTGGATGACCTCAGGGGGGGTGAGAATCAACAAGAGGAATCATAGAGAAAGACTCATAAAAGCTCAAGAAAGTTGCATTTTTTGCATTTCTTACTTTTGGGATTAGGGTTTACAAAAAAAATCCCGATATAAGATAAAGATTGGATCAATAAGGGCCGATGAATTGAAGGCTAGCCATTGGATGGTTTCCAGCCTGAAGGCCCATGAAAGGCAAAATACACTTCAACAAATTTAAGTTGAAAGGGACCTTGAAGTATAGATTCATTTGAAATGAGAAATTTCTTCATTATGAAGAAACAGTTTAAAAACTCACAAAAAAACTCCTAATTTCATGTCCTTAAGTTGTTTTTGACCAAGCGAAGGGCTATGGACTTCAAACAAAGGGCAACAGAACTGTACTTGTAAGTATGGTACCCAAAAACAAAGTGATTTCCATCATAGAAAGTGCTCAGTGGATGTCGAAAGTCATTTTCCCCTTCAAAGAGGCCGAAACTAGCATTATGTGGCGAAGGGCATTTCACATTTTGAAAATGTCTTGGCTATTGTTTTGAGAATGTTTGGACATTGTCATCATAATCATAAATGTGTTTTTTGCCAGTAGGAGCGAGTTTAGACAATTTTGAACAATTTGGAACAAAATGGCTATTGGGGGGATTCAAAAAACATTAAAAGATTTGATGAAGGATCGGATCGATGGGCTATGCAGAAATGAGCGTTTTTCCTCGGTGCATAAAGTAAGCTTATCAGATTCGAATTAGGATGCTGACTCAAATGACTTAGGTGGTTCTACAAGATTCTAACTTCGAAGTCGTTAATCGATAAGTTTGATTATGTAGTAAAACACAAAGTCATAAATATGATTGCGAAAGCATAAGATAGTTAGACTCTATACGAGAGTAAAGTGGCAGAAATGCACAGAGTAGTTAATTGGAGAAGCATACAGTCATATTGACATAATTTTGAATGCAATAAGACAACTGGATTGAATTCAGAAACTAGCAAGTACAAAGTCAACTAACATGGCAAGCACAAAACAATTGTGGTGATAATCACTCTGCATTTGATCTCGAGCTCATGTCTTTTACATACCTGCAAAAATTCAACACAAAGTATGTTAAATTCAGTATAAAGATTATATGAGCAATTTTTGAATGAAATATCCATAAAGAGTAAAGTGTTTATACGAGTTTACCATTGGAAAATGAATATGAAGTCTGAAGGTATATCCTATTGTAGGAGCAACAGTTTTCGCCTGATGCACAATACACATAGGGGAGTTTTGCCACGCGAACTTGATATTTAACCGAATTTTGACATTTTTCTTTTGCATAACTCAGCCATGTGTGTGGCACATCCACACCAAAAATTTTCCGTGGACCCTGTCGGTGAAATCCTGGCTGGAGGTGGGATTCAATTTTGAAATTCATATATTTCCATCTTTCTCAGGCCGCGGGCGAGGTTGTTCCGGTCGGAAAATGTGTCGACGTGGCTGTGCCACATGTGGCTCTACCACATGTCTGTTGCCATGCGCATTGCCACGTAGTTGCCATGTGAGTTGCCACACGAGTTGCCACGCGAACATGACAAGCTCCAAAATTGACCTCGTCTTATGTGAGTGGCAAAGTGCCAATGTATTTAGTTGTGATGTAATTCAGATTCCAATCTTCTTCCACCCCAACACAAGTCAAAAGAGCAATATTGTATATTCTTTCATTCAGAGTGTCCACTGGCTTCAAAGTCTTGATTGAGTGTCACCTACGACTTTTAATCTTTTTCCATCTTTGAAAATGAAAGCATATTAGGCTCAACATTTGTTTTTCTATTGAAAAATGAAGACACATGGAAGACATTTCAATTCTGCGTTCTATATCTCCATTTGATTTTTTGTCCCAGCCTTCATCCATAAGTTCAGATAATAAACTATCCGATAAATTTTTGCATACAAACATCGTTGGAGTTTTGTGTACATTGACACTTGAAATGAAATCCACAAATATATTCAAAGAAATAAACCAACTTAATCGGACTACTTTTGATCTCGTGCTTATCTTTAATGAATTTTTTACATCATTATATAGCTTGCAACGAAATGATTCTGAAACTGCAACATCTCGAGTAACCCATTCATCACTTCCAAAACTAGGTAATGTAAATTGGCATTATTTGTCCAAAATCTTCATTTATATCAGGAATGTGCATAGATTCATAAAAGAAAATTCCACAATAAGCAAGATCTTTTGTAGTTCTACCTCTATATTGCAACTGTCCAATATCAGTATGTACTACATCTAACACACCTTCAAGAGATCCAGTTGGCTCCCATTAATTTATATTGGATGGATATAAATCTATAAGAGAAAAATGAACAACCATAAATAGGTAACTTCCACCCAAGCAAGCCATCCTACTCAGCCGACAGGTTAGAGCCTGTTCCCCAAGAGCTTAACCCATTCACGTTCATACAAGGAATACTTAGAACCACAAGCTGCGATAGATATGGAGACAACCAGTTCCTGGACCAAATGGTCCCGACAGCATACCGCTGGCGACACGGACCGAATGGTCTCGACGACATACCGCTTGCGTCCCGGGATACGACCCCCAGCTATGTGCCAAATTAAAAAGTTTGAAGCGGCCTTACAACTGGCGCTTTTACCGAATACTGAAACCCAGAAGGTAATCAGAGTCAGTTTGAGTAAAATCCCACTTTATTGATAAATCTAAGAAGGTTACATTTCAAGTGTGTGACCGACCCTAGTCTACGGGGCGCTAGCATGCCAAGGCGAGTGCCAAGACAACATTCCAGCAAGGGAGGCTGAGACTTGGTTGGAGCTCGCCCTGAGTCGCAACCTGCACTCCCCTATAGTATTGGTGGGATTCGCCACCTCCCCTCATACCAAGTACTCTACCCAGGCTGGTAAAGCACATTTTCTCTCTCTAGGATTTTCTCTCTAGAAAGTCATTTTCTCTCTCTAAAATTTATTGATCCCCAGGCTTCCTTTAATCATGCCTAGATTTTGTGAGGTGATTGCACATCGATCTGAGCTCTCTGGACTTCGCTAGAACCGATCAAAGATTTTCAGCCATAGGAACTTGGTGCCGGCTGGATTCTGGTCATAGTGGCGCCGGGAGCGGTGCCGGCGCCGGTGGCGCCGAGAGCAGCAGGGGCGCTGCTGGCGTCAGTGGCGCCGACAGTAAAGCTTGTAAGGTAGCTTTACAACATCCTCCTATCCGTGAACTTTTCTCCTTCGTCTTTGAGGTCTTCAGCTGAAACCATTAAGTTGGCAGTTACACTCTATGGGTAGACTCTTTGGGTTTCGGCAGGCAGAGAGTCGAGAGCTAGCAAAGCTTTGAAGACAGAAACATTTTGTTTCTTCAGCTCCCTCTCAAAGTGTGGTAGATTTATGACTCCAAGACTTCTCCTCTGCTTTTCGAACACTCCCTTATCTAAGAGCTTTGTCAAGATGTCAGCAACCATCTCTTTCGTCCCAATGAAAGTGGTTTTCAGCTTTTTCTTTTCAACCAGGTCCCTTATCAAGTGGTACTTGATTGCAATGTGTTTTGTCCTTGAGTGAAACACGAGATCCTTTGTTAGGTGTATAGCAGATGTATTATCCATCTGTAAAATGAGAGGCTTATTAGTCGTTTCACCCAGTTCGTCAAGAAACTATTTGAGCCAAGTGATTTCATTGGCCATCTTCGCGGCTGCAACATATTCTGCTTTGCTGGATGACTGAGCTGTAATGGTCTATTTTTTGCTGACCCAGAGAATTGCTGCACTTGCTGCAATGGTGTGTCCTCTCCGGACACTTTTACATTCGTCTTTGAGTGATACCCAACTGGCATCATTGTAGGAGTGCATTTGGAACCCTGCATCATGAGAATAACACAATCCAAAGTCCTTTGTCTGTTGAAGATACTGTAAGATTCGCTTCGCGATCTTCTAGTGAGTTAAGCATGGGTTCATGTTGAACTGGCTCATCCTGAACACGACATAGACAATGTCAGGGTGTGTGTTATCTGCAAGATATATTAGTGATCCAATCAGCTTCTTGTATGGTGTGTGCAGCATAAGTTCCCTCTCTTTGTCAGTCTTCAAATAGTCTTCATTAATCAGAACTATTCATGTAAGCATTGGGATATTTGCTCTGAAGAAACAAAGTGTTTCTGAATACGAAGCCTTGCTAGCTTGCGGCCCCTCGACTGATGAACATGTTCGCGAACTCGAACATCTGAAGACACGAAACACGAAGAGTTTCGCGAACACAAAAGTCAACGAAGATGAAGCATGTTCGCGAACTCGAACATTTGAAGACGAGAAACACGAAGAGTTTCACGAACACGAACGATCCATGAACGAGATTCCCTTGCGGTCCTATACAAGAGAAAGGCGAACGAGATAAACAAAACCAACGGTGGAAACGAAACCTGTTCTATCCCCGTGCTCCAAGGAGTACCACCAGAGATCACGCAAGTACCAGAAGTACAAAGATCTGACCTGATGACATGACGTCAACAGATACTCCCTAGGTCGTGGCTAAACTGCCACTCTTGTAATTCTCTGGTTAGTTGTAAATGGTTAATCACTCTAATCTTAGATTTGCATAGAGAGACTGTACTTACTGAATAATACTTGACATATATCAATAGCCCTAGATGCATGATGGCCTATTCGAAGGCTCCAAGGGCACTGTGGGCTGAAGCAGTAGCTACAGCCGCATACATCCAGAACAGGACATGTAAATCTAATGTTCCTCACACGACACCACATGAGCTATGGTGGGGTAAAAAGCCCAACCTGTCTCACGTCAAAATATTTGGATGTGCAGCATATGCACATATTCCTGATAAGCTTCGCAAGAAGCTTGATGAGAAAGCCGAGCAAGGGTTTTTGGTAGGTTATGACAATAATTCGTCATACTACAGAATCTACATGCCAGACACGAACACTGTGAAAACAGTGAGGGATGTCAAATTCGACGAGAGTAGGACAATGGCCAACGAAGACCCTGTTAGCTATGAAGTTCTGGAAAGACAATACTATGACCTGTCGCCAACGTCATAGGGAGCAGAGGACGGATACAAAAACGAAGATTTTCGAGTCGTCTCCCATTCGAGCGACGAATCAGAAGAAGAAAGATTCGAGAGACAACCTGTTGCCGCAGTTCCTGTAAACCAAGATGGTTCCGGACCGAGCAGAGTAGACAAGGGCAAAGGCATAGCTATTCTGGGAGGATCTCCCAGAAAGTCGACAAGACCACAAAGAGCGCCAGCAAGATTTGTGCCAGGCAGCTCAGCTTTCACATCAGAAGAATTCTGCGAGTTCAGTGGCGAACCACAAACATTTGAGGAGGAGATTGAAGGTCCAGAAAAGGACAAATGGATCCAAGCCATGAACAAAGAGATGGAGTCCATGAGGAAGAACCAGGTATGGGAGTTGGAGCCATTACCTCATAAGCGCAAGACTGTCAAATGCAAATGGGTTTTCAAACTCAAATATGGACTAGACGGGAGTGTGATGAAATACAAGGCAAGACTAGTAGCGAAGGGTTTCTCTCAGAGATACAGTATTGGCTATTCTGAAACCTTCTCTCATGTCATCAAACATTTGTCCCTACGATTGTTGTTCGCATATGCAGCAGCTTATGACCTCAGGATCCACATTGTGGACGAGAAGACAGCCTTCTTGCATGGTGAATTAGACGAAGAGGTCTACATGGATCAACCCCCAAGATTTGTCTCGAATTCACTTCTTGACTATATATGCAGAATGCATAGAAGCATCTACGGTCTAAAGCAATCAGCCTAACAATGGTATAAGAAGAAGGATCAGGCCCTGAAATCATTGGGAGTGAGCAGCTAATTGCTGAAGTAAAGACAGACATCTCAAAACATTTTGAGATAGTGGATCTAGGAGAAGCCAGGTGTTACCTAGGCTTACAAATTGAAAGGGACTATTAGGAAATCAAGTTATACCTTCACCAGTCCAGATACACCCAGAAGATCCTAGAGGATTTTGGGATGTTGAACTACAAAGGAGCGAACACTCCAATGCTCGCAAGAACGGTGCTAACAAATGACAATTGTCCAAAGACTGAGGAAGAAAGAGAACAGATGCAGCTCACTCCCTACAAAAGGCTGATAGGTTCACTGATGTACCTTGCAGACAACACACGTCCTGATATTGCTTATGTAGTATTCAGGATGAGCCAATTCTGCACGAATCTAGGCTCAACACATTGGAAGATTGCGAAACGAATTTTTCAATATCTTCAATTAACGAGGGACTATGGCTTGTGTTATTGTCATGGTGCAAGTCTCAAAATACTTTCCTACAGTGACATCAGCTGGGTATCTCTCAGGGACGACTGTAAAAGCATTTCAGGAGGATGCACCATCGCATCAGGAGCAGCAGTTCTCTAGGTCAGCAAGAAGCAGACCATTGTAGCCCAGTCGTCTTGCGAAGCAGAGTACGTAGCAGCCGCAAAGATGGCCAACGAAATAATTTGGCTAAGGTAGTTCCTGGACAAATTAGATGAAACAAGGAATGAGCCACTGGTCTTGCAGATGGACAACACCTCTGCAATACACCTCATGAAGGATCTCGTGTTCCATTCCAGGACGAAGCACATTGCGATCAAGTATCACTTGATCAGGGATCTGATTGAGAAGAAGATGATGCAGATCACCTTCATCGGAACGAAAGATATGGTTGCTGACATCTTCGCAAAGGCTCTAGACAAAGGACTCTTTGAGAGGCAAAGGAGAAGTCTCGGAATCATAAGGCTACCATGCTTTGAGAGGGAGCTGAAGAAACAAAGTGTTTCTGAATACAAAGCCTTGCTAGCTTGTGGCCCCTCGATTGACGAACATGTTCGCGAACTCGAACATCTGAAGACACGAAACACGAAGAGTTTTGCGAACACGAAAGTCAACGAAGACGAAGACCAGCATGTTCGTGAACTCGAACATCTGAAGATGCAAAACACGAAGAGTTTCGCGGATTCCCTTGCGGTCCTATACGAGAGAAAGGTGAACGAGGTAAACAAAACCAATGGTGGAAACAAAATCCGTTATGTCCTCGCGCTCCAAGGAGTACCACCAGAGATCACGCAAGTACCAGAAGTACAGAGATCTGACCTGATGGCATGGCATCAGCAGATACTCCCTAGGTCGTGGCTAAACTGTCACTCTTGTGATTCTCTGGTTAGTTGTAGATGGTTAATCACTCTAATTTTAGATTTGCATAGAGAGACTGTACTTACTGAATAATACTTGACATATATCAATAGGATACACAGTGTGTAACCAAGTAAGAAAAGAAGAACAAGAAGTAGTCTGATGCTAGTAAGCAATCAAGACGAAAACAGACAGAAGCTCCGCCTGCGTGCGAGAAGACAATTCTGTCTAGGATCAGAAGATC
This sequence comes from Diphasiastrum complanatum, assembly GCA_029204225.1. Lineage (NCBI taxonomy): Eukaryota > Viridiplantae > Streptophyta > Lycopodiopsida > Lycopodiales > Lycopodiaceae > Diphasiastrum > Diphasiastrum complanatum. The sequence goes on along the minus strand of MU832833.1, from coordinate 53,001 downwards.
CGATTGTCCGCTAGTAAAGCGAGACTACTACTCAAGAGAGAACCGTGCTTCTCTCACGCCAACGTACTGCATGGATTTGCATGTAGTGCCTTGAAGAAATCAGAGAAAATCAATATAGATCATTTTTCGGTTGTGTCTGATCTTGAATGTCGAATGCTTATGCTGTTTATTTTAATATGTCTAAGTTTTCTTGTTCCCCTTGAATTCCGCACCAGTTGAAATGAAGTCAAATGCTATATTAATTTTATGAACGTAGATCAGTAGTACCTGACTACCCTCAAGAGGATTGTAGGAGTGTTTCAACTGGAAGTGTTTAGTGAACGCATCTGAACTCCATCCGAACACATCCACATGAAATAGCTCAAACATGAGATAGAACAAGTAAAGTAAACTTGAAAAACACTTCCTTGCTACTCCTTTGACCTTACTTGAGTATTCAAACACTTGCAAAAATAGATCCAAAACATCTTTGCCAAATAACCTTCCTTTGATGCTCTTGACTAGCTCCAAATTGTCGTCTTTCCTTTTGTGTTGTTGAAGCCCTTTGAGACCAACCTCTTGATCTTCCTCTTGACCATCAAAGTCATTGATTCACAAACTTTGTTTTCCAGATCCATTTATTTTTCAGTATGGAAACCATGAGAACCAATATCCACTTGCATAGCAACATCTACACAAGAAGATTTTCCAAAACATGTAAATAAAACAAAGTGAGTTGCTTCCACTTGCCAAAGTTCCAAGACTCTTTTGAAATATGCTCACCACCATTATTTGATCTTGGTGCCTTGATAGTAGTATACGTGGCTTTTCAAAAGATATATACAAGTAGAGTCCAACAAATCCATCAATAAAGGTTAGTCCCACTCCAGCAAGACTTAGGAAGTGACCTTTCTAGTAAAATTACTTTAGCACATTACAAAAAATCCACCATCAAATGGATCCAAAAAGACAATCAAATGCAAAGAGTTAAGAGCCTCGAGTTTTGCAAGTTAGGTATAAAAAATAATCTAAGTGCTCATGGTGGATGGTGCACGCCATAGACTCTTCCCTTCACGATTTGGGGGGGGGGAAGAGAGAGAGAGAGAGAGAGAGAGAGAGAGAGAGAGAGAGAGAGAGAGAGAGAGAGAGAGAGAGAGAGAGAGAGAGAGAGAGAGAGAGAGAGAGAGAGAGAGAGAGAGAGAGAGTTAAAGCTAACCAAAACTCCCAATTCTAGGAAGGTGTGTAGTCCTTGTTTTCTTCTATTAAAGGTGTGGTTCTAATGTTTCTTGTTGGACGATAAGTTCCACAAGAAAGCTCAAACGCCGCAGGGGGGGAGCATGTGGTGACATTCTGGAATAGGGTATAACCATATTGTTTGGGAGTCCTGATTAGCACTTTATAATGTTTTTTTTTTTCCCTCTTTGTGTGTGAGTGTGAGTGTGTGTGTATCATGCTACCAATTTATGGTCCATGTTATATATTAGTTTATGTTTCATGCTTTTGTTCTCATGAGATTAATCTTTCATGGTAATTAGCTCTACGTATGATGCCATTAGTTTATCTCTCATGCTACTTTAATTCTAGGAAGGTGTGTAGCCCTTGTTTTCTTCCGTTAAAGGCACGGTTCATGTTACTTTGATTTGTAGTATCTTACTTTATGTGTTATATATTTCTTTTATGTTTCATGTTGTTAGGTTTCATTTTGTCAGCTTTCAGGCTTACAAGATGTGAAGTTGCTTATAAGAGAGAGAGAGAGAGAGAGAGAGAGAGAGAGAGAGAGAGAGAGAGAGAGAGAGAGAGAGAGAGAGAGAGAGAGAGAGAGAGAGAGAGAGAGAGAGAGAGAGTGTAAAAAATTAGACAAGAGTGAATAATCAGAGGGTTCAGAATTGACCTTAGAATAGGCGGAGTCATTCCAGACAGTATACCAGTGCCTGTTCCAAGGACTAGCAGTATCATTATTGATTCTTTATTTGTTGAACTTGCAATTTTGAGTGCTTATATATAGTGTTTTGTAGGTTATATATCTGGAGATAGAGAATATATTTGTAGATGTAGCTATTGTTTGTTTCATGGTAATTAGCTTTAAGTATGATGCCATTAGTTTATCCCTAGAGAGAGAGAGAGAGAGAGAGAGAGAGAGAGAGAGAGAGAGAGAGAGAGAGAGAGAGAGAGAGAGAGAGAGAGAGAGAGAGAGAGAGAGAGAGAGAGAGATCATGAAAGGGTTAAAGGTAACCAAAACTCCCAATTCTAGGAAGGTGTATAGCCCTTGTTTCTTTCGTTAAAGACGTGGTCCAAATGTTTCTTGTTGGAAGATAAGTTCCATAAGAAACCCAAACACTGCAAGGAGGGAGCATCTGGTGACATTCTAGAATGAAAATGCGACACTGTAGTCAAACTCCATGTATTTCTGTAGATTGTGTAAAAATACTTGTAAATCTGTAAATTGTAAAAGAACACGGGAAAATCCATAGAACTGGATAAACAATGGATGAGGATTAAAAACCTATTAGTCGATTAGTAAGAAGAAAAATAATCCAACACTCTCCCTTAATCCGAATCCTTGAATGCCTTGACCTTCAAACTTAGTTCTACATAGAATCTTCTATGTGTATCCAAACTTAATGCTTTGGTAAAGATATTTGTTTTCATATCTTGCATTCTACAATACTGCAATCTGACCTCTTTGTTGAGAACTTTGCTTCTGACGAAATGATACTTCAATTCCATGTGCTTATTCCTAGAATGAAATCTAGGGTTGGCTAATAAAGCAATGGCACTTTGAATATCACAAAATAATGTCGTCGGAGCATATAGATTCAGACTGATATCTGAGAGTAAATTCCTCAATCAAATTGCTTTCTTTGTAGCTTGAGAGGCTGCAATATACTCTGATTCAGTGGAAGACAAAACTATCGAAGGTTGCTTGTGACTTTTCCATTGTTGAGGAAGAATGTAAATCCATAAGTAGATTTATGGGCATCTATATCTCTGCCCAACTTGCATCTGTATAACCACTGACTAAATTGAGTTTGTCGTTGCCGACTACTCCATAACAAATGCAAAAGTCCATAGTAGCTCGAAGATATCTCATGACTCTGATAAGACCTTTCCAATGTGTTACTCCAGGATTAGTCATAAACTGACTGAGAGAGCTGACTGCAAAAACTATGTCTAGCCTGGTAGAGATCATGGTGTACATAAGAGATCCTATAATAGAATGGTAAGGATACTCACACATTTGCTGCTTCTCATGAATTGTTTGGGGATACTGGTCCTTTGACAATTTGAGACCTGGTTCCATTGGTGAGAGAGCTAACTTGCAATTAATTAGATTATATCTGACTAACATGTTGTAGATGTACCTCTGTTGTGTAATGTAAATTAACTTCTGTTTTCTATCTCTATGGATTTGTATATCAAGGAAAAAATGAGCTTCGCCCAAATCGGTCATGTCGAATATGGAAGATAGCATTATCTTGGTCTCTTTTATTAAATCGATACTGTTGCTAAAAAGCAATGTATCATCCATGTATAAAGTGATAATGATAAAAGACTATTGCACTGCTTTGAAGTAAAACTTTGAATCTGAAGAACTAGGTGTGTAGCCATGATCAATAAGGAACGTATTGATCCTTTGAAACCATCCTCGAGCAGACTGCTTCAAGCCATAAAGTGTCTTATGGAGTTTACACACATCATTGTGTTTACCTTCGATAATATAACCTTTGGATTGCACCATGTAAATGTCTTCTTCAATAATTCCATTGAGATATGTTGTCTGTACATCCATTTGATGTATTTCCAAATCTGCTGCAGCGGCAAATGATAGCAAAAGTCGAATAGAACAATGCTTGACTACTGGATTAAAGGTCCCAGTGTAATCGACGTTGTATACATGAGAAAATCCTCTAGCAATAAGTCGTGCCTTTCTTCTGTTGATGCTTCCATCTGTGTTGTACTTGACTTTGAAAATCCATTTCCGATCAGCTACATTTCTGCTAGTAGGTAATTTGACAATTATCCATGTCTGGTTCTTGATAAGAGATGAATACTCTTTATCCATAGCTTCTTTCCAGAGATCTGAATCAGGCTTACTGAGTGCCTCTTGGACAGACGTCGGTTCCTGAACAAGGTAGGCTGCAGACTCGTCGATATACCTTTGAGGTGGTCTGCTAGTTCTTGAAGATCTTCTAGGTAATAGAGGAAGTTCATCATTTCCATCATATTGTAGTTGCTGAACTGCAACATCCTCATCTTCTGATTCGTCGTTGATTTGTTGTTCATCGGAAGTAGAAGAGCTTGGACCTTCAATGAGAATAGTCGACTGAGAAACTAGAAAGTTCAATGCGTCAGGAGAATCTGATAGGTTGGCTACATGGAAACTCCCCTTTCCTTTGAGGCCTTGAAACTATTCTTCGATGAAGATGACATCCCGGCTAGTGAATATCTTCGACTCGATGGGATCGAACAACTTGTAGGCTTGATCTGAAGTAGTGTAGCTGATGAAAACACATTTGATACTCTAGAAGTCGAGCTTCTTCCTGTGATCACGAGGTATCTGCGCAAAAGTAGTACATCCAAAAACTCATAAGTTTAATAAAGAAGGTTTGGTAGCTCTCCAAACTTCAAATGGTGTTTTGTTTGAGAGACTTTTAGTAGGACATTTGTTCTGAATATAGGTTGCCGTTGAAATAGCTTCAGCCCAGAAGGACTTCGCAAGTGTCGCATGTGATAACATGCACTTTGTCGATTCAACTAAGGTTATGTTCTTTCTCTCAACAAGACCATTTGACTGAGGCAAATAGGACGTAATGTATTGTTGCTCAATGCCGTTGTTAAGGCAATACTCGAATTCGATGGAGATCTATTCTCCTCCATTATCTGACCTCGGTGCTGTGATTCTTTTGCCAGTTTGATTCTCAACATGCTCTTTGAATTGTCTGAATTTGATGAAAGCCTCTGATTTCTATTTAATGAAATAAATAGTTGTTCTTCTGGAGAATTCGTCAATAAAAGTAATGAAATACTTTTCATCTAGCAGTGAAGGAGTTTTGTTATGGCCATATTCCGCTAAGGACATGGAATAGTCCTAGTATGGTAGACCGACCCTCCAGTATTTGAGATTATTGGTCACGCCTAGATTTTATTCCACATTGAGGCCTGTGGGTGACTAATGACCTTGAGAGGACCCAGACACTCTAATTGAGACATATGGAGTAGAGGCAAGCAATCGAAGAATTGTTGCATCTCTGAGTACTTATTCAGATGGAAAGATCAGACTAAGAATAATGGTTCATGGGTAAGATGTGAAAGCTTAAGGAATAGTTTCATGTTTTTTTTTCTCGTTCTGAGGACAAAACCTGTTTAAGGGAGGAAGATATGGCCATATTCTGCTAAGGACATGGAAGAGTCCTAATATGATAGACCGGCCCTCCAGTGTTTGAGATTATTGGTCACACCTAGATTTTATTCCACATCAAGGCCTGTTGGTGACTAATGACCTTGAGAGGATCCAGACACTCTAATTGAGACATATGGATTAGTGCATGTACATGTGACTGTTATAGGTAGGAGATATGCATGAGGATCTATGTTCTATTTATAGCTGACCTGCATGGGGATTGCATGAGTTCATGCACAGGATCCTACTCTCTATATATTGAGGTAGGGATTATTTTGTCGACGACTTGGTCTAGGTTACCTGTTGAGCTCTTCTCCTCTTGCTATCACATGGCATGGCTTGGGGGCTAGATCCAGGAGGATTCTCCATGAGGGATCTAGGATTGGTTGGGTGGTTTTGCTCCACTATCTCTCTTGTGTTTTCCTATCCTCATCTTAGGGGTATTCCCTAGTGGTCATTGCAAGTTTGCATAGGTCCACATATATTTGTATGAACAAAATCTAACAGACCTTTTTCTGCATGCATGTGGTTTGATCTAAAAGGAATCCTAGCCTGCTTTCCAAAGATACAGCTATGATAGACATGGAGATTGACCTTACCAGAGGGATAGTCGAGATCAAGAACCATGGACTATCTGGACTGTTCAAAACAGATGCATAATTCAAGTGTCCTAAGTGATGATGCCATAGTAATGCTTTATTGACTAGAACAAAGGTTTTCAAGGCCTCACTAGACTCAAAAATAACAATGTACCAATCTATATAAATAACCCTGCCTCTTGCCGAGTGCAATGATCTTGTTACTCCTGTCAATAATTTTGCATTGATCAGATTCAAATTCTACCTTATGATCTAAATCTGTGATTCTACTTACTGATAACAGATTTGTAGAGAATTTAGGAACATATAAGACCTTTGATAGTAGTTTGAATTGATCATGCTGAAAATCGCAGTCTTATAGTACCTTCACCTTCAATAGTGTGAGTACTATTGTCACCAAGATGAACAAATTTCTTTGTGCTGTTAAGGCATGTAGGAGTTGAAAATCTCACATTGATTGGTCAGTGTTGAGTTTCTCCAGAATCCAGAAACCATGAATCATCCAAAAATGCGCTTTGATCTTTGACCATAAATGCGTCTTCGTCCACTTCGACCTGGGGAGATGATGAAACTGTGTTTGCTTGTTGCAGGTTGCTTGGCTGTGTTCTTTGCTTGGAGAATTCGGCAATCCTTGATCTCATGGTTATTGCACTTGCAATACCTGCAAAACATCTTCTTCTTAGATTGTGGATCTGATGATTGTGCTTGACTTTGAGTCTGCTTCTGATTCATTGCAGCCTTCTTGGAGCTTTTCTGCTTCTGTCGCTCAGAGCCCATGTTGACATATAGAGCCTGAGAGGAGGAAGTAGACAAAACGTCCTGACTTCTTCAATTACCTTCTTGCAGCAACATAGTGATAACTTTGGTAAGAGTTAGATTTGAGTGTGTCGATACGTTCATCACCCAGTTCTCATATGTAGAGGGCAAGCTTGAAAGGAATGTCATAATTGCGTCTTGATCATCTATGACTGATCCAACAGCGGCCATTTATTGCAAGAGACTCTTAAACTGGTTAATGTGACTCTGAAGAGAATCACCAACAGACATCTTGAATGTGAAGAATTTCCTTCGTAGATGTAACTTAGTAGTTACATCTCTCACGTCATATAGTGAGTTCAGGATGTCCCAAACATTTCTTGATGTTTTAGCTTCAGCTATGTGTCATGTCTATGACTGGTCTCGGGTAGCATGTCCATGCTAGGGACCGGTAGACCAACAACCCGTAAGTTAATTGTGACTATAAGGGATGGTTGTAGGCCTAAACACATGCTGGTGGAGTTGGTATGGGTCTATCAGTGAGTCATTAGGGAATTGGGGGACGTGGCCCAGATAGGCTGCAGAGGTGTCTAGTGTGGTGTCACAGTGCACTACTAGTGGTGCATGGGCCTTGGAGGGTATAAGTATACCTGCTGGGCTCTCACTAGTGTATGCTTGATTTTGTGATTAGTAGCTAAATGCTACTAGTGTGACTCCTCTTTCCATGACTCTGATTGATCCATATCTTGGGGGCTAAATCCGTACGATCTAGGTTTGGTTGGGTTGGTTTATCCATCACCTGTTTCCTTGTGTTGTTGCTTTGTATGGTATGCTTAGGCTAGAATTCTGTTGGGTGGACTTTACATAATATTTCCATGGATTTCGTGGTTGGGTTATCGCAAACAAATAAACAGCATGATGCAATTTGGGTAGTGGAATGGCTAGTCCCTAAAACGGTGCGTGAACTTAAGTTGTTCTTAGGTTTCACTATGTTTTTTCGTAGATTTGCAGAGGAGTACTTGAAGATTGCTACACCTCTCAACAATATGTTGAAAGCCGCAAAGGTAGGCCAAGTCCTCCTATCAGATGGAATGAGAAATTAGATGAGAGTTTTCGCAAAGTCAAGCTTCTAATTACCTCAGCTCCAATTTTGAGAACAGCGGATCCAGATTTGTCATTTGTCATTAATAGTGACGTAAGTGATACGGCTATTGGAGCTGTTCTCTTACAGGAGGGCTAGCCCGTTGCCTTTGAAAGTAAGAAACTAACCAATGCCTAGGTCAAGTACACCACACAAGAAAAAGAGCTTTTTGCGGTGATCCATGCTTTGAAATCATGGAGGCATTACCTGTACGATAATAAATTCGTGGTTAATACGGATCATCAACCTTTAAAGTATTTTTGTAATCAAAATGATTTGCGAGGTTGTAAGGCCAGATGGGCAAAACTCATGCAAGAATTTGACTTTGAAGTGCGGTATATCAAAGGCTCATCTAATCAGGTGGCTGATGCACTTAGTCAAATTGGTGAAGTGAATGAACTTTCCTTCACTGAGATCAGTACAGACTTTTATCTCTCCCTGAGAGGTCTTTATGAGCCAGGCCCACATTTTGGACCAATTTGGAATAGGTTTCTAGCAGTTTCATCAAGCGGGACTGATGATCATGGTGATCAGTCTATGGGGAAGGATATAAAGGGTACTGATAATTTCTCTATCCGTCATGGGCTTTTGTTTAGGAGATGAAAGGTTTGTGTGCCTGATGTGGATGTTGTTAAGAATAAAATTCTTTATGAATGTCATGACTCACCATGCGCATGACATTCCAGCATACATCATACATTGGATTTGGTACGAAGGGATTTTTATTGGCCAAAACTCAAGCCCTTTGTAGAATCTTATGTGCTCAAGTGTGACCAATGCCAATTGAATAAAGCTGAATGCCATAAGGTTGGCGGGTTGTTGTATCCATTGGATATCCCTAATAAGAGATGGGATAGTATTTCCATGGATTTCGTGGTTGGGTTACCATGAACGAATAAACAACATAATGCAATTTGGGTTGTGGTCGACAGTCTTACCAAATTGGCTACGTTTATTCCGGTAAAAACCACCGCGAAGGCTTCTGAGTTAGCTCAAATATTTGTGGAGCGTTTGTTTAGGTTGTACGGATTAACAAGTAATATTGTGAGTGATCGCGATCCAAAGTTCACCGGTCACTTTTGGTTGGCCGTGTTTGCTAAACTAGAGACGACACTGAGCTTGGGTTCTTCTAATCATCCTGAGACGAATGGACAGACGGAAAGAACAAATCAGATGATGGAACAAATGCTTTGAGCATATGTTTCCAGATGACAATCTATTTGGGAGAAGTACCTTCCATTGATTGAGTTTGCCTATAATAGTAGTAAGCATTCGGCTACCGGTTATAGCCCATTTATGCTTATGCACGGTTTTGAGCCTAGGTCACCAATCGCGGTTGAGACTTGGATGATCAAGTTTCAAAAAGTAGCAGATTTCCTACATGATATGCAGGAAATGCTATGGATTGCACGTGAAAATGTCCAAAGTGCCCAGGATAGGGACAAACATTATGCAAATCTGAAAAGATCACCAAGAGACTTCCAAGTGGGAGACTGAGTATATTTGAGAATCCCAAAGGATTCGATTGTAATGCGTACCGGCAAGCATTAATATAAGTTGTCCCCTAGATACAGAGAATTATTTAAGATCTTGAAAAAGATCGGATCCTTAGCTTACCAATTGGAACTCCCGGAAGGATCGCAAGTGCATCACGTATTTCACGTAAGTCGTCTCAAAAAGAGTCTGCGCGAAGGAGAGCATCTTGGATCTAGAGATCAGTTGGACCTATTGGATGAATCATCAGGTGTATCTCATCTTGAACCCGAAAAGATCTTGTATACAAAAACTAAACGATTGAGAAATCGTATAGTTACCGAGCATCTGGTTCGATGGAGGGGATGAACGAACGATGACGATTCCTGAGAGCATGAAGGAAGCTTAAGGAGGAACTTTTCCAGTTTTAAGTTCTGAAGACAGAACTTGAATAAGGGGGGAAGAATGTCATGCCCATGATTAGTCTTGGGTAGCGTGTCCACGCTAGGGACCAGTAGACCAACAACCCGTAAGTTAATTGTGACTATAAGGGAATTGGGGCCCTTATGTGTAAATGGTCATAATTAATGGTTGTAGGCCTAAACACATGGTGGTGGAGTTGGTAAGGGTCTATCAGTGAGTCATTAGGGAATTGGATGACGTGGCCCAGATAGACTGCAGAGGTGTCTAGTGTGGTGTCACTAGTGTATGCTTGATTTTGTGAATAGTAGCTACATGCTACTGGTGTGACTCCTCTTTCCATAAATCTGATTGATTTATAGTTTGGGGACTAGATCCGTACGATCTAGGTTTGGTTGGGTTGGTTTATCCACCACCTGTTCCCGTGTGTTGTTGTTTTGTATGGTATGCTTAGGCTAAAATCCTGTTGGGTCGACTTTACACTATGTGTCCAATCTGTGTATCTGATATACTGAGGATAATAAACGTGAAAGCTTTACCGTCCTTTGATTTCCAATTTGAGTCATCGTCTTCAAGTTTTACTTCTCTACCTGTAACAACATCCCATAATTCGTTGGTGATTAGCAAGGTCTTCATCTTAAATTTCCACAAATGATAATTGGATCCATTCAGCTTGTTTGCGATAAGACCAACTTTACTTTGAGAATTCATTTGGAACTTAGTCTATCGATTGTATCGATGACGCTAAGATGTGGTAATGCCAACAATAGGAAATCAATTCTCTGATACTGAAAGGTTGAAAAGAACTGAAGAGTATGATTATCAATTTGATATCGCGAAAGATATCAAGTATTAGAGATTTCGCTCTGATACCATGTCAGAAAGAGGTGTGCAAAAGATAGGTTGATGGCAGAATAAACTATCTTCCTCTCTCTCAATGCATGACTACGCCTATCAATTTCAAACAAAAACAATAGTGATAGAAATCATGTTTGATCTTATAGTTACTAACTTTAAAATCATCAGTACTACAGTGATTATGTAGCCAAACAACAATGCATTGAATTATCAGACAAACAATTTTTCATGAAGGACTACATAAACACATACATTCTGAGATGACGTTGAACACAATAAAAGATAGTATTGATTCAGTATGAAAATGAAACAGAAGTAAATGAGTACAATAAGTTGCGGCTCGAAGCCGCGTATTCTATGCTATCTCTGAGCAGCTAAAATGAAAGTTTGAATTAAGCGCAATGCTGATAAGCATTAGCACAATAGCAATCTCTAAAACAACTCTAAGAAGTGAGCTAGAATGCTCAGGAGTGTTCAAGCTCGCAGGCTTGAGAGAGAGAGAGAGAGAGAGAGAGAGAGAGAGAGAGAGAGGTAACCAACACTCCCAATTCTAGGAAGGTGTGTAGCCATTGTTTTCTTCTGTTAAAGGCGTGGTTCAAATGTTTTTTGTTGGAAGATGAGTTCCCCAAAAAAGCCCAAACGTCGCAGGGAGGGAGCATGTGGTGACATTCTGGAGTAGGATATAATTGTGTGGTTCGGGAGTTTTGATTAGCACTCTATAATGTTCTCTCTGTTTTTCTCTTCATGTGTGTTTAGGGTCGGTGTGGGTGGGTGTGTGTGTGCGTGCGTGTGTTTTTGTGTGTTTGTGTGTGTGTTTCATGCTACTGGTTTACAGTTTGTGTTATATATAATTTATGTTTCATGCTTGAGAGAGAGAGAGAGAGAGAGAGAGAGAGAGAGAGAGAGAGAGAGAGAGAGAGAGAGAGAGAGAGAGAGAGAGAGAGAGATACATCTAACATTTTCAACCCACACCTATCCTAGATGTTGCACATGAGTCCTCCACGATACTTCACATGGATTCCACAAACTTGACCACCCCTTTAAAAAAGAGAACACGTCTTGGATGTATTATGGCTAGTTTGAAAGATAATTGCAAATTACTACGCACTATTGATGTGTCAAAAGACATTCTAGGTCCTTTGTCTGACCTCTCTCTTCCACCTAGCTTGCAACCATTAGTAAAAACTTTTATTAGAAGTAGATATTCGTGTTGGCCACTCCAATCACCATTACCATTAAATGGAACACCATTTACGTATTGGGGTCGAATGTACATGATCATGCCTAGTGAATACTTTCCTGAGGCTGGTTTGGGCCTTTTTGCATTGAGTAGTATTGAGGTCCCTTTAAATAGTGTTGTGACATTGATGCCATATGTAGGACCTCAATACAATTGGGGTGATTGGCATGCTTTGTGTCATCACCAATGGAGGATGCAAGTATATGGCTTGAATTCAAATGCTTGTTCTTTAGAGGAGCAACGCATGCAAGGAGGCAACATCTCAAGGGAAAATCGTACATACATTGATGGACGTCCAGATGTGCATGAAAACATTGCTGCATATATAGATAGTTCCATTGGCCACCCTCTATTGACGAATTGTGATTTTGAAGAACGCACCAACGGAAAAGAAGAATATTTTACTAGGAATGTAAAGGGCACTTATGTACTACGTCAAGGCTTAAAAGAGATGATGGAAATTGATGAGCGCATTAATCAAGAGACTAATGCATCTGAATCTAGCTCATCTAGATCTACTTCTTCGCAAACAAGTTCCAACGATGAAAATGAGCTTCCAATGAATGATGAATTTGAAGTCATGGGAGACATGTTGGATGATATGTACGAGAACAATATTGCAGCTAGACACAATGAACAAGATGAGGAGGCACTTTTGTCTAAAGAGGAAAGAAAATTGCGAGAAGAATCAAAGACCGCATTGTATCCTGGAGCAAAGACATCTTGTTTGGCGACTTTTCTACTTCTATTAAATCTTCAAGCCAAATATAGATGGAGTGACCAAAGCTCACATCATTATTTGAGTAAATTTTTTTTCATCTACTTGTCATTTTTGCTTTGAAACAAAATTTACAATTTGTACATCGAGTGATATTTTTTTTACAATGACTTCTTTTGTCATGTACAGACTATTGAAAAACAAAATTCTCCCAGAAGAGAATGTCATGTCTGAGACAAGAGATGAGGCACGGAAGATGTTGACTAACATCGGGATGGGCTACTAGCAATATCATGCATGTCCAAAAGATTGTATTTTATATCGAAGAAGGTACGAATCACTCAAGAAATGTCCCGTTTGTGATACTCCTCGATATAGAGATGATCTGCAAGGGGCAACCATTCCGTGCAAAATTTTACGACATTTTCCAGTAATTCCACGATTGCAACGTTTATTTCTTTGTAAATCTCTTGCACAACTTATGGACTGGCATGCACACCATACCTCTACAGATGGGATGATGAGGGTACCTTCAGATTCACCTGCATGGAAACACATCAACAAAGAGTATCCAAGCTTTGCCAATGAGTCAAGAAATGTGAGATTTGGTCTTGCAACAGATGGTGTGAACCCCTTTGGTGTACGAGCAACTACGTGGTCCATTTGGCCTATTTGCTTGGTAAATTATAATATTCTTCCTTGGTTGAGTACAAAAAAGGGACACATTATGTTGGCACTTTTAATTCCAGGCCAACGCAAGGTTAAGAACATGGATGTGTATCTTGAGCCGCTTATTGACGAGTTGGAAGATTTGTGGAAGGGGATAAAAGCATATGACATTTTGCGCCCCTTACATGAGAGGGAGTTTACACTACATGCCATTGTAATGTGGACAATGCATGACTATCCAAGATTAGGTGAATGCTCAGGTAATCATTCAAACAATATCTATCTTGTGTACATAGGAGTTTGTTTACAATTACATACAACTAGTAATTCTTGACATTTACATGATATACTACAATGGCTATAATTATTATTTGACATATACTTTTTTTAATAGTAATTGATAGTATCCATTTGTTGGACAGGCTTTCAAACGGCTGAAAAAAATGCTTGTTTTTTGTGCGGGCCAAATCTTGTGGGAAGATACTCTTTTAGTCTCAAAAAAGTGGTTTATGAAAATCATCGTAAATACTTGCATGAAGGCCATGCATGCAGAGACACTCATAGAAGAGGTTTTGGAGGAAGAGTTGAGAGAGAGATGCCTCCAAAGAGGATGTCCGTGAAAGATTGGCGAATACTATGGGAGGAATCTCAAGCAAAGCCAATCGATGGTATGAAAAGTTTATCTATATTTCATCGTTTGGAATATTGGAATAACCTTTTGATTAATCACCTACTTGATCCCATGCACATATTTAAAAATGTGGGTGAATCTAATTGGAAACACTTGATTGGTGAAAAAGATACCATTGCTGCAAAGCACGATCTAAAAGAATCAAACACCAAATACGAATATTGGATAAAGTATGGTGAAGATCATGCTCCAAAAGTACCTTGGACATTCACTCAGGAGGAGCTTAACCATGTGCGCTCCATTATTCATGACATTAGAACACCAACTGGTTTTGCCCATTCTCTACGGTCATCATTCACAGTGGATGGAAAGTTGCAAGGTCTCAAATCTCATGATTGGCTAAAGATGATTCAATTCATTTATCCATTGTCAATTCTGGGTTCTTGTCAAAATATATTTGTGAGACCATATACAAACTATCAATCATTGTCAGGTATTTACATGTACTTGGTGCATGTTTCTATTTAGTATTTATTGATTGAAAATTTAAATAGACATAAAATGGATTGAATATGTTGCAGATGGATGTGTTCAAAAGAAATCCGTGAGCTGGATCTTCGCAAGAGACATGAGGATATGGTGGAGATTGTGTGCATGTTTGAGAGATATTTTTTGACTTCGATCATGGATTCACAAGTGCATTTATTGGTGCACTTGGCTGAAGAAGTTTCTATTGCTGGTCTAGTGCACACTAGGTATAAGTGCATAAATTATCTTTTGCATGTGTATTTAAACTAAATCAATTGATACATGAACTCATTAAATAAAACAATTATTTTTAACCATTTGTGACTTTTTAGGTGGATGTTCTTTATGGAAAGATATATGAAAGTAAAAGATTTTGTGCGTCAAAAGGCAAGGCCTGAAGGTAGCATGTCAAAGGGATGGTTAGTACATGAATCTCTCTTTTATGTTACTGAAATTTTGCACCAACTACATCCATCTGCTCCACTATTGTGGCGTGATGAGGAAGCCGAAGAGGTAACTAGTGAAAAACCTCAAGGGATGGGAAAGGTCCATAGGTTGGCACCCTTCCAACGAGAAAAAATTTCTACATTCATGCTTTATAATTGTGGAGTTATGGATAAATGGTTAGACCTATATGAAGAAGAAAAAAAAGAGAGGGCCTTGTCTAGAAAGCCCCAACGACAGAATAGAGGTAGACACATGGCCTGAAGTTCACATGATCTTGAGCCATTGCCCAAGCAATGCACTATAGAGTGGATGCATGACACACTACAAAAAGCAACAAAAGAGGAAGAAAAAATATCAAACGCAGAATGGGACTTTGCAAGAGGATGTGAATGGAAGGTATTATTCTTTAGATACTTTATTATTAGAACATTCTTGTTTATAACAATATTTGTTTAATCATTTTGAAACACCATGTTCATTCACAATGATTATTTATGAGATTCATGTTTGTCATGTGGCAGTGCAAAATCTATAATGCTATTTGGGCTTTTGGTTTCCACTTTCATGTTGAAAGGATTGATAACAAGAACGCACACACGATTGTGGTGTAATAGCATCTTTCCAACAACAAAGTCAAAGCAGTGGACGAGATCGGAATCCTATCTCAGGAGATATAGAATACGTAGGAACTATACAAAATATTTATGATGTGTCATTTGGTGAAAGTGGACACTATTTTTTATTTGATGTGAAATGGTTCAAGGTGTTTGTAGAGGGCCAAATGCAACCGTAAAATCATATCCAAGTGGATTTTTTGTGATTGATTCATCAAAAACATTGAGCATGGAGTCCTTTGACACATTGGTGTTGCCTCGTCACTGTGAGTAGGTGCACATGCTATGCTATAATGTTTTTCATTTTATTGCAAGTGACTTCAGTATTTGAGTTTTCGATATGTTCTAAAATAGTGGATTTTGCAGGTTTTTTTTCAACCAGATCGACTAAACAAGATATGGTGGTTTGTAGCTCAAGTTGAACCACGTTCACGACGAGTATTTGAGGGTGCAAATGTTGAGAATGAAATGGAAAACCTTCATTTTAACTATGAGATTGAGCTACCTAGAGATGTAATAAATCGTCAAACCATACTTGAAGACTTCCATAGATGTTGAGAATAGAATTGAGCTACCTAGAGATGTAATAAATCGTCAAACCATACTTGAAAACTTCCATAGATGTTGAGAATAGAAATTCTAATAGTCAGGATGATGAAATAATTTTTGAAAGTGTGATGATGAAAATCATCTAAGAGGAGATGAATTGCAAGATGTTGTCGCTGATGAAATTGATTCTTGTAATTCTGAATAAAAATTGATTATTGCAATTCTGAATGAAATTGATTCTTGCAATGCTTTCAAATGATTGTTATTTAGCCAAAATAGAGTCTCATTTATGGTCAAGTAAGTGAAAAGAATAGACATAGTTTGACTTCAATCCCATTTTTTTTGGAGATAATGTCGGTGAAGATAGATGTACGGCTTCATGTTCCCAGAAAATTCTCATTTTTTAACAAATGCTGCAAAGACAGTAAATCACTAAAAGCATGTGAGTTAATGAAATCACCACCACAAACTATGACAAAATCAAGTGTTTCATCATAGTCAATCCCCTTGAATTGAGCATATCCCTTGGTAACTAGTCTTGTTTTATAATTGTTCACACTACCATCTTGATTAAGCTTGATCTTAAAGACCCATTTGCAAATAGTAACATTTTGTATCCTTGATGGAGGATCAATAATTTTACAAGTATCTCAAACAATGCATCATGTACTCACCTTACTTTTCATTACATCAAATCACTCTTTTGTTGCTATAGTTTCATTTACACTTGATGGAACATCATCAAACTTAAGGTAGTAATAAGGGCAATAAAAATTAAACAGTCATCAACTTGTAATTGCTTCTCTCTTCCTTGTATTTGAGCCTTGATGGTTGCATTTGGGCTCTGATACCATGTTAAAATCAAAGGTTATGAACCTCATTTGGATACTAAAACCTTGAAAAAGCATCAAAGGTTTCACTTATATCTAATAGATAGAAAACTAGCACACACCACAATAAAACTAGAAATAATTGATCTTCACATCTTGTCACACACGTGGAAAGTATAATACTTTGTTCAGATTCAGATCTATTCATTAGACACAAAAAATATCACAATCATCATTCATCAATTTCTCATTAAAGAGAAAACTTGCCAAAATCACCATCTCTTGATAATCTCTCGAAATATGTACAAAATGAGCTCTCAATCCATATCAAATGATCTTGTATATGAGATTAGGTAGAGTGCCATTAGGGTAGACCCTAAACCCCTGGCTCTCAAAGCCTTAGATCATGCATAATTACCCTCTTGGTAGCTCGAGTCAACTATCTTATAAAAGTAGGTGGCCGCCCTCATAAAAAATCCCAATCATCTAGGAACACCATGATATAATTCACTTTAGAAAAATATTTATTTAACTAATTCCATTTTATTATGAACATGCAAAAAAAAAAAAAAAAACCCATCATAATATAATTCACTTTAGAAAAAAATATATATAGCCTAATCATAATATAATTCACTTAAGAAATATATTTATTTAACTAATTTCATGTCATTATCAAAATGCAAAAAAAAAAAGTGCATGGATAATCCACGCAGAAGATATCCACGCGTGGATATCTTTAACTTCCAGTCTCGTCCGGTGAAAAAACTGAAATTTGCGTGGATTATCCACGCCAAAACTAATTTTCGGCGTCGCCATAACTGTTTTTCCATGTCAAGATGTATGGAAATGACAATATACCTAAGCTTTTAGCCTGTTGGAAATCAGATTCAATTTGGGAGCGAAACATTTTTGTCGGTGTAGCTGCATGGATAGTTGTAGGGAGAATGATAGATCCAAATACTCGTTGATATAGTTGTTGTGCTGAATGATCGACTCTTGAAGAGTTGTTGAAGGTTAGATGCATAGGTCTGTTTTAGTTTGAATGTATCTCATGACTCGAATATGAGCCATATTTTATTGTACCTACACCTCTGATAGCTTGTGTGCTATTGTCCCCCAGGTGAACATACTTCTTGGTACGGTAAGACATATAGGATTCGAAACAACCGATATGGCTGGTCATATGTTGAGTGTCTCCGAAATCAAGAAACCAGGAGCTGTCGTTAGATGCTTCTTGATGGTTTGTCATGAATGCATCGTGATCCGCTTCTTGATTGGAATGAAGTGCTTTTGTAGCTACATTTGTCATCTGAATCGATTGCCCTTTGTTGTTCTTGGGTTGTAGAATACGGCAATCTTGGATCTTGTGGTTGATTCGTTTGTAGTATTTGTAGAACTTCTTCTTCTTTGTCGGTGGATTCAATTGCTCTCAAAGTTGTGTTGACTTTTGATTCGATTTTGGTTGTTTTGGACCTTTCTTCTTCTGATAACTCGAGCTTCTGTTGGTGTATAAGACGTGAGAGTCCACTGTTGAGAAACTGGAGAGTTCACTCTTTCTGGTGTCTTCCTACATCAACATCACGAGGACTCATGATAAAGTCAACTCTGGGTATAACATCGTCTCAATTAAACTTGGACTTTTACAAAATCCATTTTCAAAAATGGACAAGAGAATTTCAAGATGTTAATTAATCATCTGCGACCTCTGCGGTCCTCTGCGGTCCTTAATGTGATCCCTCTATGGTCCTCTGCGACCTTTGCGGTTCTCTACCACCTCTACGACCTCTGCGGTCCTCTACGGTCCTCTGTGACCTCTGCAATTCTTAATGTGGTCTCTCTGTGGTCCTCGGTAGTACTCCTGCCGCAGTGAGAGGTTCTGAGTTCTATGGTCTTTTGTGGTCCCTAATGCGGTCCCTCTACGGTGCTCTGCAACCTCTACGGTCCTCTGTGACCTCTGCGGTCCTATGCGGTCCCTAATGCGGTCCTAATGCAGTCCTCTGTGACCTATGTGACCACTGCGGTCCTCTGCAACCTCTGTGACCTCTGTGGTCCTCTAAGACCTCTGTGGTCCTCTATGACCTCTACGACCTCTACGGTCCTCTACGACCTTTGTGGTTCTCAGCAACCCTCTACGGTCCTCTGCAGCCTCTGTGGTCCTCTACGGTCTCTAATGTGGTCACTCTGTGGTCCTCCCACCGCGGCGGGAGATTATGAGTTCTACGATCGTCTACGGTCCGATGCGGTCCCTCTTCTGTCCTCTGCGGTCCTCTGCGACCCTCTGCATTCTCTGCGACCTCTGCGGTCCCTAATGTGGTCCCTTTGTGGTCCTCTGCGGTCCTCCCGACGCGACGGGAGGTTCTGAGTTCTGCAGTCCTCTGTGACCTCTGCGACCTCTATGGTCCTCTACAACCTCTACGGTCCTCTGAGACCTTTGTAGCCTCTGCGACCTCTGCGGTCCTCTACGGTCCCTCTCTAGTACTCTACGGTCCTCTGCGACCTCTGTGGTCCTCTGCAACCTCTTTGGTCCTCTGAGACCTCTGCGGTCCTCTACGACCTCTACGGTCCTCTGAGATCTCTCCGGTCCTCTACGACCTCTCCGGTCCTCTACGACCTCTACACCCTCATTGGTCATCTACGACCTCTGTCGTCTTCTACGACCTCTATGGTTCTCTGCGACCTCTATGATCTCTGTGGTCCTCTGTGACCTCTACGACCTCTGCGGTCCTCTGCGACCTCTGCAACCTTCGCGGTCCTCTGCGATCTCTGCGACCTCTGCGGTCCCTAATGTGGTCCTTTTGTGGTCCTCTCGCCGCGGCGGGAGGTTCTGAGTTCTATGGTCCTCTGCAATCTTTGCGACCTCTGCGGTCCCTAATGCAGTCCCTTTGTGGTCCTCTGATGTCCTCCAGCCGCGGTGGGAGGTCCTGAGTTCTACGGTCCCTCTACGGTCCTCTGTGACCTCTACGGTCCTCTGAAACCTCTACGGTCCTCTGCGACCTCTACGGTCCTCTGCACTATACGGTCCAACTGACGAGTGGGTGGTCCCTCTTCTATCCTTTGAGGTCTCTCTATGGTCCTAATGGGGTCCCTAATGCGGTCCCTCTATGATCCTCTACGGTCCCTCTGCGGTCCTCTGCGTTCCCTAATGCGGTCCCTCTGTGGTTCCTCTATGGTCCTCTACGGTCTCTCTACGGTCCTATACGACCCTCTACAGTCCTCTATGGTCCCTCTGATGTCCTATGTGGTCCCTAATGCGGTCCATAATGACTCTCTAATGCGGTCCCAAATTACTCCCTAACGCGGTCCTCTGCGGTCCCTAATGCGGTCACTTTGCGGTCCTTTGAGGTGCGTCTAAGGTCCTCAGCGACCCTCTACGGTCCATTCGGGTGGAGCCTCCAAAATATATATATTGTATTTATTTATATTTATGTGCATATATATATTAAATATATATTCAAATATATATCCTCTGAGTGAAACAAATTTGAGTGAAACACTGCAAGTGTGAGACCTTTGTGAGTTTCAAGTCAATCAAATCTATTTCTTGTTTGTAGAAGTCACTAGTAAGATGAGATCTGCTGGAGCATACCTTCTAGAAGCTAGTGAGAGATTAAATTCTACAAATTATGCTATTTGGAAGGTTAGGATGGAGTCACTCTTGGTGCTCCAAGACCTTTATGAGTTCTTGATTGAAGATGAAGATGAACCTCTAGGTGCACAAGAGTTAGCTAGATACAAGAAGAGATCTAGGCTTGCACTTCATTGTGTGAAGATGAATGTGAGCAATGATTTGTTGAGAGAAGTATCAGCTTGTACTAGTGCTAAAGAGGCTTGGGAGTCTTTAAAATCAATCTATGAATCTAGTAACACTTCAAGAGTACTCATGCTTAGAAATTAGATTTTGCAAAGCATGAAGAGAAGTGAGGAGAGTGCACAGGATAATGTACTTAGAATCAAATCTCTAAATAGGGAATTGGCTTTCATTGGAGAGAAGATTCATGATGGAGAGCTTGTACAAATTGTCCTTAATGGTCTAGGAGATAACTTTGCAAATTTGGTCCAAAGTTTTGCCATCCAAGACACTTTGCCAACTATAGAAAAACTTCACAGTGTATTAGTGGCTGAAGAGTGTAGGATGCTCCATGCAAAATCTAGGATGAGTTTCTTGTCGTTGCAGGATGGTGATGAGAAAGCCAATTTCTCATTCAAGGGCAAAAAGAAGACCAATGGAAAGAAGAAGCATCCAAAGGAGGCCAAAGAAGAGGATGATGAATCAAGCTCAAAGGACAAGTCAAAGCAAAAAATGCTTCTTTTGTGGAAGGAAGGGGCATTATGCATCTGAATGCTACAAGAGGCTAAGAGCACAAGTGGAGGAGGACAAACAAGGAAACCTTGCAAAGGAGGAGGAGGATGAAGTAGATGTATTCTTGATGGCATCTACATCCTCACCAACAAGCAATAGCAATTCAAGAGACAATTGGTGGATCGACAGTGGGGCTAGCTCTCACATGTCTTGTGAAAAGGACTTTTTCTCAACCTTACACTCTTTCAATGCTGCTAAAAAGTTTGTCTTTACTGCAAATGATGAAGAGTGTAGGGTAGATGATGTTGGCACCATCTCTTTGTGTCTAGAATCCTCAAAATGCATGGATCTAGAAAATGTCCTTTATGTACCATCAATCACCAAGAATATGCTTAGTGTTGGTTTACTCTTAGAAAGTGGTTTGGATGTCCACTTTAAGCATGGTGTTTGTTTCATCTTGAAGAATGATGTTTGCATTGCAAAGGGATTTAAGCATGGAAGATTGTTTAAGTTGGAAGCTAGTGTTGCTTTTGAAAGAATGAGCTTGGCAAATGAGGAGATCACTCAAAAGGAGATCTTGGCAAAGTGTGATCTTGCTTGCATTGAGGAGGAGCATCAAAAGGAGGAAGATATTGAGGATCAGCCTCAAAGCATGAGAGTTCCAAGGGAGTCCTCAATGACAATGGCCGAGTCATCAAATTGCATGCAAATTGTCCATTCAAGTGTGCATCTTGCAAGGGTGGTGAGCATTGGAGAGTCTACTATCTTTGAATACTTTTTGGAAAGTATTAGTAGACATGAGGTGACTTTTTTCTTACCTTTAAGATCCATGGTGTTTATTACTTTGTATGACAAGACAATGAAATGGGATGCTTTGAAATCTACATTTGTTGTTGATAAAGCAATTTCATTGGATAACTATTTTTGTAATAGTTTGAATAGAGTCATAAAAGATGAAACATCATTTGCTTTGAAAATCTTTGTGTCCACATGCTTTGTGCATGATCATTCCAATGTAAGGACCAAAGATTATCCTATTTCAATGATAGGAATAATGGTAGTGTTTTGCTCTTCAAGTAGAGATTGTAGAATCTACTTGTTTTCAACCAAAGAATTTGTCAATGGTGGAAATGTGATCTTTCAAGAGTGGAAGATTTGTAAACTTGAAGAAGCACCTTTGGATAAACACATTATTCAATTCATTGATGTTTTGGAGTCAAGTCAAGTGGAGGACCAAGCTCAAGACCCGAGGACTCCAAGAAGAATCTTGAGTATCAAGATGGAGCCATCTAGGCTCAATCATATGGATCAAGCAAGACAAGTTGTCTTTGGCAACATTATTTATGCACTTAATATTTTCATTGATGTATCTTCAAGTGCACAAAATGCCTTGTAATCCATGGCTTGGCATGATGTTTAGTTTTGAAGTGTGCTACATGTATATAGACACATTTATGGAACATCTTGTAAGGGATCCTCTAAGAGGTGGTGAAAGATCCTTCATGGACATCATTCTCTATTGGAGTCTCAAAAGTTCCTTCTTTGTAGCTGGATTTTTTAGACACTTCTAAAAGCTTTCATTGATCTATCAAGAGAGTTGTAAATAGATCAAGCTAAATTTGAGGAGGAGTGTGAAGAATTGCCAAAAATTGGCAAATCTAGCTTGATCAAAAACCATGTAGAATAGTGTAAATTGTGTACACAAGTGGGTCCCACACATGTGAGGCCATGATGCTACATGGGAAACCCATCCTAATGTAGGTTAGGTCAAGTCAAGAGAGTTGGTCATGTCTATTTGGTGGTCATCCCTACTTTATAGGACCTACACCTAAGTTTAAGGTGAAAATTTGACCAACTAGCTACCTACCAAGCATAACTCTAAAAAATAGACTAGGGTTTCATTTTAGGTCAAGGAGAGTGAGTTAACTTCCTTATTACATGCTGGAAATCCACCTAACTTCAAGAAGGAAGTCGAATTTGCTATGTATTCCCTCTCTCCATAGTGAGAAGATAGAAAATTTTTGGAGCTCATTGGCAATCTCAAGCTAGTTCACTATGTACATTGAGTTTTTGTGATCCAAATGAAACCAAATCAATTTCTACTTGTTTCTCAGGTTGAAGGCCGTAGTACAGCCTGTAGTACACACGTGTGGTCTCGGATTTCAATGTTTATCAATGCTTTTGATTGTTAATGCTTGTTGTTTGTCAAATTGCCAATCTAGATCAACTTTTTTGTGTCTAGTTTTTTGATAGATTGTTAAGCAAGCATCCGATCACTCTTGTGGATCTTTTGTAGATCCGTTTATGGTCCTAAAGTACAGTACTTTCACATTTAGCACATGATTTGCATGCTAGAACGCACAATAAAAAGTAATGGAAAGCACAATGGAAAGTAATGGAAATAGATAACACATCAACTTATCAACTAAATATCAAATGAATCAAAATAAATGTGAATTTACCTTTACTATTGTATCTCGATTGTTTTGCAATCTTTGCTTTTCCTTTTGCATGCACTTGATCTTTGAATCCTTTGCAATGAAAGCTCATTTTTCATATTTAAACCTACATCACAAACAAAAAAGATCTTAAAACTTATGATCACAAAACACATACTATTAACATCCATCAATGAACTAAAAATCCTAAACACTATCAATCTTCTCACTCACATTCATCCTCATCTCATTCTCACTCCCATCTATACTCTCTTTTTCTCTCTCTCACACAACACAAAAATAGAAAGTCACCTCTATTTTTGGAGCGAACCACATTTTGGTTCGCGCCAAATGTTTTTTTTGTTGGACAAAATTTTTGCGTGGATAATCCACGCAAATTCCAGAAACCTTTCCGTGTGGATACCGCGTGGATATAAAAAAAAACTATCCAAGCGGTATCCACGGCCTCAACTCTCTGGATTTTGCGTGGATAAAACGAATTTTGTGTGGATAATCCACGCGTGGATAATAATCCACACAATATCCACGCAGTATCCACGCAAAAGCCGAGCCTTTTTTATTTTAGAATTCCTACTTCTGGCTCCGGGTGTCGGAGGTTTGCCCGGCTGCCGGTAGTCGGACTTGGCGTGGATAATCCACGCATTTTGAATTTCACGATGTCCGGCCGATCTGCTACCGGAAAAGACATTTGCGTGGAACATCCATGCGTTGATAATCCACGCGCTCGTATCCACACGTATATCCACACCAATCCACAACTATATCCATGTGAATTTTTTTTTTGCCTGCATGTTCTTATTTGTATTGTGCATGGATATTTGCTATATGTGTTCTTGTGTCATCCACATACAAAATAATAATTAGAATAGAGTCCTCAATTTCCTTGATGTAGAAATGTTGGTAAGCTGAAGCCAAGCTCTTTTAATATAGAATCAAACTTTGTGTGCCATTCTTGGGCTGCTTCCTTCAAGGCAGGTGTGGCTTTCTTTAACCGCCATACGTTATGCTCATTTTGTGGGCTTTCAAAACCTGGTGGTTGTCACATTAATAACTCTTCATGCAAGTCACCATTGAGGAATGAGGAACTTCTTAGAAAATATTTTTATAAAGTCGTTAGAGAACTCCAAAGTTGGCCTAAGAAAACAATTGATTCCTAATCTCAACAATTGGCATAATTTAATGCTTTAATCTTTGACCCTTGTGGAACTTCAAGTATAGTACACTTGGATACATTTAGTTATACATTGAAGGGAGATGATCTTGGATTGCATAGGATTGAACAAGACTAGAATAATCTTCATTTAATCCCTTCAAGACATCTTGAACTAGCTCTATTTGATTCATTGGCTCTCCAATGCATGTTAGCTCTCTATCCATGCATAAGCACATAGCTTTGAACAATTTCTCCTTTCCTTTGGTTGCTTAGAAGGATTTTGTTTTTCAAAATGATAATAGATAGCCTTCAATGTATCCAAGCATTTTTAAAAGAGACGCATACTCCCATTTCTCAAGAATCTCATTGGACACATTTACCTTTATGAAATGAAGTGTCATTCTAGATCTCCTCTTGAACCTCACATTATCTTGAGGCTCCTCCTCGATCTTTATTACTATATTTATGAGATCTTGGAGTAATAGAATTGATTCCATTCTAACTTTCCAAATGGGGATGGGTTTCCAACTCTTTTGCTTGTCTTTAGCCACCAATGCCTGATCATCTTGAGTGGCATGCCTTGATTCAATCACCTCACACCTTTGTTCTTCTTGTAACGAAATTCCATGCTGCTAAAAGCATGGTTTGGTGGTACGGAAGCCCAATGATGAGAATGTGATGAACAATCTATATTTTGAATGATTGTAAAGTTAAATTTGGTTTGTGATTTGGTAGGAGAGCCATGGAATACATCGTGTTGTATTGAAAGAACTTTGGACGCCATTCTAACCAATTGAGCCAATTTGATTGGATAAGAGAGTCGTGGATTGAGTTAATTTATTGTTAACTTTCAAACAAATTTAAAATTGGAGGTGATGCATTAGCTGTTTAAATAGAGTAAGGAAGTATTGTAATATGATACTTTATCCAAGCAATTTGATTGATGATGTATTCTTTTTTTCCTTTTTTTTAAACCAATTTTTTTCTTTCTTTTTGGGTGGTTGTCAAACATAATAAAATTGAGTATCTATCTATATATATATATATATTTCGCTTGTTGAGTTTGTTGCACTAGGTGGAATATGTTTGTAATTAGTAGGGAGTTTGAAAGTTGTTGTCTTGAACAATCATCCGTTAGGGTTGTATCTTCGATATTGCTATTGTTGGTGTTAATGGTTGATTCATTTTCTTTATTAGAAGATATCAGAGTCTATTTATGCAAAATGGAATTAATTTTTTAGATGATATACAATGTGATTTAATAGTACATAAGAACGATAGTCATTGCTATATTTGTTTTTTTCGATTGAGATTTTTTTTAATTGATTCTTTTTCATACATTATTTTCATTGTTGATTTAATGGTTATTGGTCCTCTTGTAATATGCTCTCCAAATTGTAATGTCTAATTTGTGCTTGTTAAAGAGGTTCATTTAATCATTCATTGTTGTCAAGGCCTCATATGTTGTCTTGTTTGTTGAATTTCACACGTGTGGATTGTCCACTACATGTACTTGTGATCTCCTAAGGTGTGTAGATGCACCAAGATCAAGACTAGATTGAGATTCAAGATCTATCTTTGATTCTATGGCAAAAACACACTACTACATGCATTCAATTACTTCCAACTCTCACTCACACGTGTGGGAAGTGTTCCAAAAGTATTCTAAGTAAAAACAAGCTGCTCTCCTTGGGTAGAGAGAGAAAAACCATCATGAGCTCTCGGGTAGAGAGAGAAAGCTAGAAATTCAATGACACTCAAAATCCACTCAATCTCAAAATCAATTAGATCCAAAAGGAGGAGTACAATTATAATAATAGATTCATGAGCTACCACTATGCTTAACTATGATTGGATCACACTTTGCCACCTCTTAATCCTATTGGACCATTGATCCATGCACCTCTAAATTCTATTGGACTATATTCAAGCACACCTCAATTTCCTATTGGACCTCACAAGGTTCCACCTCTATATCCTATTGGACCTCTTGGAATTCATCAAACAAAAACTTTACAATTGTCTACACTCTAATTAGCAAGTGTTTAGCCTCTTACTCTATTTTGGCTCAATAGTGGCATTACAAGTGGAAATGCATAATTTGCCATCTATGCCAAATTTATTCCTATCAACATCCTACACCTAGATGCTTGATGTAAAAAACATAAGACCCCTATATCTAACATTTTGATTTACTTTACAATTCTCCACACGTGGGAACATCCTCCACACATGTGAGATTCACTTACAAACTTCTATCATAAAAAATACCAAGCTAGATTTTTGCCAATTTCTCACATTGTTTAGTAGAAACGTTTGTTTTGTTGTCAAAGTGTTGTTTCTATTTTTATCACTTTCATCGAATTAGTTTCTTCTTTTGATTTTGAGGTGGCTATGCTTATAAGATAATACTATAATCTAAAAATAAAGTTAGTATATATGTAATTGTTTATTTTTCATTGTGTCAACGTGAGTCAATGCGAGAGTGTTGATTTGAATAATTATTAGGATTTGTACATATCTATGGTAAATCTACTTGAGTGATGTAATTTGAGTATGTAGAAATATTCATGTCTTATGGTTGATTTTTCTTGTGAAAATATTTTTGATCATATGTAAAGAATAGTTTCATAACAAAAAAATCAGATCAAGTATCAATTTGTTAACAATATAAATGTTTTGTTTCTTCAAGTGCCTCTTAGATTATGTAGCTAATAGGAGTAGGCCAATGTTCTTTAAGTGAAGTCTCCAAGCTTTTTGTAATGTCTTTCAAAATTGATATTGATGTTGTTTGTATTTCTTTTGGTAGAGGTAGTCCTATGACAGTCGTTGTAATGGCAAAGAATGAGTTGTAAGATGCAAGAATCTATTTGGAGTGGTTGCAAGTTACAAATCTTTAACAATTCATATAAATTTAATATATTCTAATCTATAATACTAGTTTTATCATATCAAAGTAAGATCTGTGTATAGTTTAGTGCTTATTGACATTGTTCATCAATCTAAGGTCTAGTGTAAATCATAATCATCATATTATATATGGAATCTTTGTGATTTATATGTCATAAACTTGCATTTTGACATGTGTAAGATTAGAGATTTGTGAAAATATTTAAGGTCTGAATTGATTCACATCAATTTAATTTCTCGTAATAATTAATGCTAATCTTAGCAAATTGAATTAAAACTCATATTTAATTTAATACACATTCATATTAATTCTAAATCTACAAATCACAATTCATATAAACATGTAATTCAAAAAATACCTTAGAGTTGATTTTATTTGTGATTTGATCGTATTTGTTTCTTTGAAATTTTATAAAAATCTACAAAAGTATATAGTTTATAAATTTGTTAGATCTTAAAAATGAGATTAATTAATGAGATAATAAATCTAAAAAAAAAAATTATCTTTCTTTTGAAATATGTGTCTATTTAAGAGTTAGTTCTTAATATTATAGAAATCTTAGTCAAATTCTCAACGAGGGTGAATAGTGTCAGGTTCCCACAATCCCATTTATGTATTGCCAATATGTTGCTAGGAAGAAAATTAGTATATGATGTAAATGTATATATTCAAATAATTTGTACTTTTTTAAAACTTAAGGGAGTGATAGACACAAATAGTACAGGTTGATGGTTGAAGATTGTTGATCGTACTTAAAGGAATTATAAAATTTTTAGTACCAATACAAAAGAACTTAATAGAAACTTCCATATCATTGCATGATTAATGTTTTTACTACAAATATGCTACGCATAGTTTATTCATCAACTTAATTGATCTCTAGCGGATACCTGCAAAGTTTATGTTGTGGCTATGATAAGTTAAGTGTAGAGCATGCTAAAAAAGATGCAGATCCAATGATCGAATTATAATCATGGTAACAAGATGTTCAACATCTTGTTGTCACAAGACTTCAATAAATAGGCACCAAATTTATCTGGGCTTTTCTCAGCTCATGTGGCACACGCAAAAGCCTGAGGAACATTATCACAAAAATGTAAGAAGAATGGGCATTGGATACTTGAAGGCATTTTTCCATAATCCAATAAAGAGTGTAGGTTATTTATAAATTCGGCTTAAGAACGGGAGTCATCAAAGAACCTTCAAAAAATAAATAATGGCACATCATACTTAACTGAGACCTTATGCTATCTAAGAGGAGCTTAAATTGAGTCTCCTTTGAGATTTGGCAATAATCCCATAAGTCAAGTCATAAAAGGGATCCATATGCTTTACTTAAATAGAGGTCTTTTCCTTTTGAGAAGCTAATACTATTAAGGTTCTCTCTCTCTCTCTCTCTCTCTCTCTCTCTCTCTCTCTCTCTCTCTCTCTCTCTCTCTCTCTCTCTCTCTCTCTCTCTCTCTCTCTCTCTCTCTCTCTCTCTCTCTCTCGTGCTAGTCTAAAATTCCAAAATCTATAAATCACAATTCATATAAACATGTATATATATACTCATTTTATATTAGATAAAAACTAGCTTTGATTATACTAATGGATTCTACATAAAGAATGGAGCACTTTTGCTTTTTGGACCATCTCAATCCGAGCAATAGTAAGAAAATTATGACAGTTCAACATTTTTTAGACTAGAAGACATTTTTCCCTTGGAACCTAAAAGGGGTAGCACGCCGGCGTGCTATCAATTTGAGTTAAAGGCTAAAAGCTTAAATTGGTAGCACACCGGCATGCTACCCCTTTCAAGCTCCCGAAAAAAAAAAAATTAGCCTAACAAACTTTGAAGGGCGATAACTTTCTTAATATTGCTCGGATTGAGATGGTCCAAAAAGCAAAAGTGCTCCATTTTTTATGTAGAATCCATTGGTATAATCAAATTTGATAATAAAAAAAAAAATGAAAATATTCTATTATTTCATCATCTCAACATAAGCTTAATAGTTAAGTTATAGCCTCCATCTAGAACATACAATAAAAATAGTTTTGTTTTACCAATGTTGATTTTATGATACCTATCATAGGCTTATAGCATCATGTCTTTTAATGTATGGTCGTACATCAATCCTTGGTAGTAGACAAAAATGTTTTAGCTTGATAAATGTAAAATTAAAGTGATTAAGTTTTCTGCGTTCTCAATGATATAGCCTACTATGTACAATTTGTGGACAACATGATTTGTAGACATATCTTTGAGGCTAAGCTAGTAAGAAAATAAACAACATGATAATGAAGTATACAAATAGATTTCACCCCCAAAAGCAAAGTAGAATCAATTTTAAAAACCTAAAAACAATGTAGCATGCCATGTGCTATCAATTTGACGTAATATAAAAACACTAAACTCGCAAAACTTGCAGATAGTTTACTTGCAAAATGCCAAACCCCTCTTTGGAGATGGCACTCAAATTTTCATTCCAGTCACAGGAAATGCATATTCATATATTTTGCTTTTTTCCCTGATTTGAATTTGGGGATGGCAAATTTTGACATGTTAGAGTGTGAATAGCTTAGAGTTCTTAGCTATGACTGTAGACACTATGGTTAGATTCATTGGGAGTTGGGGAGGCCTCGGGAGTGGTGGGGGCATGTTCTATACAAGCTTGGTGCTTACCATCAACTACGAAGATGTCTCGAAATTGAAGACATTAAAAAGGTCGTTAAAGCCTTACAATCAGAAGATGGTGGCGGACATTTTGTTTTGAAGAATACAGTTAATAAGATATTGACTGCCAAGTATTGGTGGCCAACAATGTTCAAGGATGTATCAAATTTTATTCGTTCATGTGATCCATGCCAGAGATCTGGTAAGCCTACAAAAGCAATGAATTGGCCGTTGACACCAATCTTGCCTCTTGCACCATGTGAGAAGTGGGGGATTGACTTTGTTGGTCCAATCAAACCTGTTATCCGACATACGAAATGTCGTTATATTCTAGTTGCCACGGATTATGCTACCAAGAATGTTGAAGCATAGGCGACGAAACGAAACGATGCGAAAACTGTCGCGACGTTCTTATTCAAAAGTATAATAACAAGATATGGTTGTCCACTCGAACTAGTAAGTGACCGAGGAACACATTTTCTAAATGATACGATAGGGTTGCTGACAACCTATTTCCTGATCAAACACAGAAAAACTACACCGTATAGTCCAAAAGAAAACAAGTTGACAGAAAGAGCTAATGGAATCTTATGTAAGATCCTGACTAGAATTACTATTGCACATGCAATGGATTGGGATTAGAAACTACCATCAGTTCTCTGGGCTTATCGCAACACAGAGAAAATCACGACGAAACAGACACCATATTTTCTTACATATGGTATGCATCCTATCTTGCCAATTGAATTCGAGGTGAAAACCTTGCGTATTCAAGCTCAACGAACAGATGCAAGATCAATAAATGAAAGGTTGACTAATATTGAAGAACTAGCTGAAGCTCGAGAGACTTCACAAAAACTAACGGAGGAACTCTAGAAACAAAGAAAGAAGAAATATGACAGTCATATAAAAAAATGTGATCTTAAAACTGATGATTATGCGCTAATATATGACAGTCGCCATCAAAAGTTCTCTAGAAAACTCCATATGTGATGGCTTGGACCGTATAAAGTCATAGAGGTGTTTGAAAATGGTTCTGTGCAACTTCAATCACTTGAAGGTGAACTATTAGCGACATGTATTAACGGGTCCAGACTGAAGAAATACTACCTTTGACCAGAAGTTTTTTTTTTTTATTCTTATTATATCTAGTATTTTTCTGAAAATAATAGCAAATTTTCTTTTATCTTGTCTAAATTTTCTTCGCAACATTTCTTTTATTTTTTTTCTTTCTAGAAATTTTCTAGAAATTTTCGAGAAATTTTCTTGACTTCTCTCAATCTTTCAATATCATTAAAAGTGATTTCTAGAGCTTTTCGAGATTTTTTTTCGTGACACTAAAATTGTTAATCAAATTTTCGTAAATTGTTTTCGAGAATTTTTCTAGAATTTATCTAGCATTATCTCCAGTTTTTTGAGAAATTTTTTAGTATGTTGTTAAAATTTTCGAGAAATTTTCGTGAGTTTTTGTAACATGTTTTTTAAGATCCTTCGAGAAAGTTTCGCGAAACTTTCTAGAATCTTTCTAACATATTTTCGAGAATCTTTCGAGAATCTCTCAGCCTACTTTTTGTATCTCTCCATTAAAGATGATGGCCACATGATCATCATTATGCACACGTGTGTACGCTCATAGATATTGTTTTTTCTTAATTTATTTTTTTCTTTTTACAAACGGTCTTCCTTCATTAAAGATCGATCTGGCAAATTATAGTTTCAAACACTGAGCCATGCACGTCCTCCATAAATGAAAGTGATAGATGTCAAGTCACCATGCCACGTCATCATCCCTTCCACACTGCTACTGCTTATCAGAGTTATTTTCCATTTTTTCTTTTTGAATACCATGATCTTGGTGCTTGCTTGAGTCCATAAAGACTTTTGAAGAGCAAGCACACTTTGGACTCATCCTTGATGAATCCTTGAGGTTGTTCCATATAGATCTCCTCCTCAAGATAACCATTTAATAAAACATTGGATACATCTAATTGGAACACCTTCCACTTGAAAAAACAAGCAAGAGAAATAAGAATTCTTATTGTCACCATCTTTGCAACGGGTGCAAAGGTCTCCTCATAATCAAGACCATGGATTTGAGCAAATCCTTTGGCACATAATCTTGCTTTATGCTTGTTGATGGTGCCATCATGATTGAACTTGATCCGAGATACCCACTTGCAACCAATCACATGCTTGTTGGATGGAGGATCCACAAGCTCCCAAGTATTGTTGGTGATCAATGCATCATACTCTTGCTTCATGGCATCATACCACTCCTTGGTATTGAGTGCCTCTTGTACATTCTTTGGCTCTTCATGAGAGACATAAAAAACATAATTTGTGGAATCAAGATCCACTTGTTTGCCTTTGTCAACATATGAGAGCCTCTTAGGCTCGGATCTATCTCTCATGGATCTTCTTGGTGAAAAAATCCGAGGAGAGTCTTCTTCAAATCTCGACCCCATCACATCATGATTTTCTTCAAAATCAATAATTGATGATGCATCCATAGATTTCTTGATCTCGGCCTCTTCAAAAGATGAGTGTTGATCTTCATGAAAGACAACATCTCTACTTTCAATAACTTGAGAAGTAGAGAGTATAAAGACTCTATAGGCCTTCTTGGTGGATGAGTATCCAACCATGATCCCTTTACATGCACTAGGATCTTCCTTCTTCCTTGTTTCCAAGGGAATATGGACAAAGCATAAGCATCCAAAAACTCTAAGGTGATCAACCTTAGGCTTCTTCAAAAATAAGATTTCATATGGTGACTTTCCTCCAAGAGCTATATGTGGGAGCCTATTGCAAAGATAATTTGCACAATTAATGGCTTCTCCCCAAAAATCTTTGGGCAAAGATGCCTCAATTCTCATAGATTTTGCACATTCACATAGAGATCTATTCTTTCTCTCGGCCACTCCATTTTGAGATGGAGAGTAGGCACAAGAAAACTCTCTTTTAATGCCTTCAAGCTCACAAAAATCTTGAAATTTATTGGAGATATATTCACCACCTCCATCACTTCTAAGAGATTTTATCTTGAATGAGAATTGCTTCTCTACATAAGCTTTGAAAATAAGGAAATGATCAAACACCATAGATTTAGAAGCAAGAAGATATATCCAAGTGAATATTGTGTAATCATCAATGAAAGTAACAAAACAAGTGGCTCCTCCCTTCCTTGTAGTTGATGAGAAATGCACATCCGAGTGGATTAACTCCAAAGGATGCTTGCTTTTGATAGAAGATCTTGTAAATGGATTTTTGTGAGATTTAGCAATAGCACAAGCCTCACAAGGCTTGATCTTCTTGGAGAATGACTTTGGCAAGCCAATAGCTTTGGCTTCTTTAATCATAGAGAGCATGGATTTGTAGTTGGGATGTCCCAACCTCCTATGCCATAATTCCTCCATAGAGAGCTTGTTCACAAGAGCAACATTACAAGGATTCACATACTCATTTGGATCTAGTTTATAGATGCCACCAAATCTAGATCCTAATGCAAGTATCTCATCATTCTTCTTGATAGTGCAAGTATCGACATTGAATTTTACATCAAGGCCATTATCAAGCAATTGGCCAACACTAATAAGATTCTTGGTAAGCTTAGGTACATAAAGAACTTTAGAGAGAGAAAGAACTTTAGAGGATGCAAGCTTCAAAGGAATGTTCCCTATGCCTTCAATAGGACATTCAAAATCATTTGCAGTGTATATTGATTTCTTGACTCCATCATAAGGTGCAATAGAAGAGAAAGAGTCCTTGGAGCTACACATATGTGAAGAGGCTCCACTATCAATATACCATAGGCCGTCCTTCTTGAAAGGAGTAGATGAGAAACTAGAGACCATAAGAGATCTCTCTCCA
This sequence comes from Diphasiastrum complanatum, assembly GCA_029204225.1. Classification (NCBI taxonomy): domain Eukaryota; kingdom Viridiplantae; phylum Streptophyta; class Lycopodiopsida; order Lycopodiales; family Lycopodiaceae; genus Diphasiastrum; species Diphasiastrum complanatum. The sequence goes on along the minus strand of MU832833.1, from coordinate 18,796 downwards.
TCACTTGCAATAGTGTCTTCCTTCTAATTGGTAATGTTGGCTTGCTTGAGTTGATTCTTCTTCTTGAAGCAATTGGTGGCATAATGACCTTTCTTGCCACAATAAATGCACTTGATCTTCTTCTTCTTGAGCTTGGATGATGAAGCATTAGAGGAATCATCTTCCTCCTCATCTTTGTCTTTGGGTTTGACTTTGTCCTTGCTTGAGGATTGTTGATGTTGGTTCTTGCTCCTCCCTTTGTGCTTATCCTTGGCAAAGAGAGTTTTGCCATCATTATGAGTGAGAGAAAGCTTGTCCATCCTCAAGAGCTTGTACTCTTGTCTTGATTCTTCCGAAATTAGCACACTTTGGAGAGCCTCCAAACTTGGTAGCTCCTCCTTAATGGCATAGGATTGGACAAGGTTATCAAATTCACTTCCCAAGCCATTGAGAATGACTTGAACTAGCTCATTTTGATTGATGGAATCACCAATACAAGCAAGTTTTCTATGAATATCTTTTACTCTCAAAACATAACTAGATGCACTCTCATCACTCTTTTGGCTACTTTGAAAGATCTGATTCCTAAGAGTGAGATGCCTAGAGGTATTCTTAGCCTCATAGATAGTCTTGAGACAATCCCAAGCTTCTTTGGCTGTTGTACAAGTACCTATCTCCCTCAATATCTCATTAGATACATTCATCTTAATGTAGTGGAGAGCCATCCTAGCTCTCTTTTTGTATTTTTGAACCTCTTGAAGAACTTGTGATTCTTCTTCAAGCCAAGAAGTATGTCCATCACGTCTTGAAGGATCAAGATGGACTCCATCCTCATTTTCCAAATTGAATAATTTGAAGTGGTCAATCTTTCACTTGGTTCCAACAAGGATGAACCCATTGAAGACATTTGAAGTGAAGAAAACTCAAATGATGAACAATAAATGTTGCTACACACTCTCAATAGGATCCAATAATAGAGTACTATCTCCTCCTATGAAAGATCTTGCAACTATTTGTGAATTGATTCTCACTAGCTACACAAATCTCTCTAAAACAATATCTATTTCACATCAAATGATGGAGTATAGGCAAAGTTAGGATCAAATACTCTTAGCACGTGTGAAGTACTCTAAGAAACCAAATTTGACTCAAATACAATGATATTGCATGAAAAAAAATGGCTAAGATCTCAAAACAGTGCCTAGATCACATACAGATGAGATTGGCAAGCATACAATTGTGATTTTGGATTGGCAAGCATACAACTGTGATTTTGGATCAACCAAGCAATCTCTTGACCAAACCAAATGTGTCCACCCAGGTCTAGGTGCCCCACCTAACCCTCTTCAAAAGCTTATAGCTTTTGATTGGCTTAACTAAATGGAATGAAATTGATTGCATAAGAAACTAGACAAAAATAGCTTCAAAACAAGCTATCAAGCAAGATAAATGGATCAAGCATGAGAGAGAACTTACAAACTGAAGTTGGATGTTCCTCACATGTGTCTGAGCACCTGATTCCGTACAGTACCAAATCAGACCCAATCAATGTCCTTTTGATCTCTTTTGATCCAAGATTGAACAAGATAGCTAGGAAAATGGGCCTTGACAACTTCTAGCTCAAGATTGATGAAAAAAATTTCACTTAGATGGATCAAAATGCATGGTAACCTTAGGTAGGCTCTGATACCATGTTGAATTCACACGTGTGGATTGTCCACAACATGTACTTGTGATCTCCTAAGGTGTGCAGATGCACCAAGATCAAGACTAGATTGAGATTCAAGATCAATCTTAGATCCTATGGCAAAAACACACTACTACATGCATTCAATCACTTCCAACTCTCACTCACACTTGTGGGAAGTATTCAAAAATTATTCTAAGTGAAAACAAGCTACTCTCCTCGGGTACAGAGAGAAAAACCATCATGAGCTCTCGGGTAGAGAGAGAAAGCTAGAAATCCAATAACATTAAAAAAATTCACACAATCACCAAATCAATTAGCTTCAAAATGAGGAGTACAATGATATCGATTCTCTGTTGACACCTTAATCAACCAGAGTGAAGTACCGTTGTACTACTCTGATAACATCTCATCTGTAGAACACGCTTCATCCAATTCAATAGAGGCCAGATTGTTGTTCTGAATTTATTAACACTACCCATCCCAAATATAAGTAATACTGGTTACTTTTTAATGTCTGTCGACAACCAGAATAACACTCGAAACCACTTGCCATAATTGCACCAGAAACATAAATTTCTAACGCTGTCCTCTGTGGGAACGACATTATTTACTATAAAATCTATATTAACCCTGTTGGTATAGTACGATAGCACTCAGTGTTGTGCATTGCTTAGTCTGAAGATCAAGGCATTCATGGATCCATATTAAGGGGGGGTGTTGGATTTATTCCCTCTACTCTCCTTAGATCCCATTTTAATCTGCCTTCATTCATGCTGTATATTTACTAATGTTGTCGCGCAGTCTGCATATTTACATGCAAATTCGCACAGACGAAGAAAAGGCGAGAGAATCGCGACATTGTGTTTTTACACAAGTTATGTTGACAGGCAAAAAGGGGACACTATCTTACAGAATGCCAAAGGTGCCCTGAAAGCAAAGGCACCCTGTAAATCTAATCCTAAGGCTACTCGTAAGAGTGACGCACTTTTTGCATTGTCATCACCAACGATCACTTCAGCACTGACTGACGTCGCACCCTTTTCACGCTTACCCCATGCAACTGCGCTAACAGATTGGACAACGACTGCAGCCACCCACGATCTCTTACAGACATCACATCCACTCTATACTTTCCACATATGCACACCTATAATATAATGTATATATATTGGATACCATTTGTGTATTCAGGTTAATGAGTGAATGAGTTGATGAGTGAATGAGTTGATGAGTTGATGAATGAGATGAAGTAGATGCCTTGCGCATTGATTCTTGATTGTCAGCAATAAGGTTTTATTCCTTTACAGATTGTATAAGCTTCGTAGGGCACGCGGTTTTGTCTGCTATTGTCCAGTGGTTTGTCGCAAACAGTAAGACAAACTATTCGTCACAAATGATTAGTGAAGAGCTAGATGGTGCTCGACTGATAATTAGTCGCGAATGATTTGCGAAAGACAAGACTAAATGTTAGTCATCTATTACCAAAAAGAACAACTAGAAAGATCATACAGAATGAATGATAAGCATAACAATATTAATATAGATCTGAACGTAGAACAAAGAATTGTATCAGATTAAGTATATCATGTATACATGCCAATAATGTGGTAGAGCACAAGACAATAGCGGATGAAACCGCGTGCCCTACGAAGCTTATACAATCTGTAAAGGAATAAAACCTTATTGCTAACAATCAAAAATCAATGCGCAAGGCATCTACTTTGTCTCATTCATCAACTCATCAACTCATTCACTCATTAACCTGAATACACAAATGGTATCCAATATATATACATTATATGACAAGGGTGCAGATGTGGAAAGTACAGTGTGGATGTGTCGTCTGTAAGAGATCGTGGGTGGCTGCAGTCGTTGTCCAATCTGTTAGCGCAGCTGCATGGGGTGAGCATGACAAGGGTGCGACGTCAGTCAGTGTTGAAGTGATCGTTGGTGATGACAATGCAAAAAGTGCGCCACTCTTATGAGTAGCCTTAGGATTAGATTTACAGGGTGCCTTTGCTTTTAGGGCACCTTTGGCATTCTGTAAGATAGTGTCCCCTTTTCGCCTATCACCATAACGTGTGTAAAAGCACAGGGTCACAATTCTTTCGCCTTTTCTTCGTCGTTGTGAATTTGCATGTAAATATGCAGCCTGCGCGACAACGTTAGTAAATATGCAGCATGAATGGAGGCAGATTAAAATGGGATTTAAGGAGAGTAGAGGTAATAAATCCAACAGATCCAGGATAGTCTCATCAAGCTAAATTGTGAGGAGTGTTGAAATTTCACAATTCTAGCTTGACCAATTTTGGTCACATGCATTGTAATTGGCAAGGTGACCATGTAAATAGATGCCACGCGTGCCAAATATCATAGGATGCTTTCCCAAGACTTTATTCCTCATATTACATTGTGATAGCATCTTTGAAATGAGGCCAAAGTGTGCTTAGATAAGCTAGAGAAATTCTAGGAGCTTAAAATTGCATGTTTTACATTGTTTTTGGATCTTGAGATCTTGACTCCATATTAGAGTGGATCCAATGACCTATTAGGTTAGATGTTAGGGTTAAATTATGATAAGTACATAGATGCCCTAAAACATTCAGATCCATGCTTGAAATGTATAAACGTATGATAGGATCTCCATCAAAATATCAAGAAAAATCGAGTTTTTCCACTTTTATCATCGTTGTCTTTTGGTGGCAAGTTCTAGCTATTGGATGTGAGTGTTCTTATGCATTAATTGCTTGGTTTGGAAGGTACTAAACCTGTTTACAGGTCTGAGAAGCTTTCTGGACTTGACTTTGCTTCATTTGATCAAATCTATGTGCCTAATGTGGAGTTAAATGCCAAATTTGCTAGCTTTGGTAACTAGTCTTGATTCTAGCTCATAGATTGGATCTAGATCTTTGATTTGTGCATCCTCCATCACCTTTAGGATTGATTGGGATTCATTTTGCTGTAAAATTTTGTCACATAGTAAATAGTAAGGTTCAATTTTCAAAAGTACTAGGACAAGACACCTACCTCATTATATAAAGGAAATATAAGTTCAGAAATGAAAAGTTAAAGGTGACAAAAATTCTTTAACTAAAATTGCACAAAGGAAGATAAGGCAAGTTAAAGGATCTCAAACTCTAGAAAATATTTTGTGCAAGAAATGTGTTGTTATCTATTTGCAAATTAACGATTTCAATGGTATGAAAACTAGGATTCCGAGAACTCTAGTCTTATGCCTGATTTTGTAGGTTGAGTGCCAAGATGTTTCTTGAGCACTAGAGCGAATGGTGTCCAGGTAGTTGAGATACTTTAGGAGATGCGTGGCTAAAAAAAGGCCTTTATCTGAGAGATAGGACATGTGTCGCATAAGCAAAAAAAAGACTTCTTTATGCATGAAATTGATTAGCATGTAAAGATTAGTCAGCCCTTAGTTGACATGCAATGTGCAGTGAATGATTTTAGATTTTTCAAACTTGTTTTAAGGTTGAATGGAAGAAGTGGTCGTGCCTCCACAATAGTGCATGGTCTAGTGTTTAAAGCCTCGAATATTGGCTTTTGGGTGTGTTCCAAAAAGCTAGTCATGCCAATAATTTTGATCCTTTCTAATGGAAACAGATTTTCCTATGGGCAATCAACTTGTGCTTCCAATGAGGGTTTGCCTAGAGATATAACGAACCTGAATGCTAAGAGTTCTCTTGGAATCGAGTTTTGATTCAGTGGTTTAAAATATTTGGTCTCATTGGAAAAATTGATGAATTTTGCTCCAGTAACATAATCATAACTGGACACTATGGATTTTTTGATTTATAGAATTAGGATTGTGAGCAAATAGTCATTAATCACAGTGAAACTTTTTTTAGTGACCAATGAAAATTCAACCAAAGCAAGGATGAACTCCAATTATCGGCATTAATTATGGAGCAATATTTTAGTTTTGGAGTTGGTTTACTCCTAGTTGAAAATCAAAATATGGTTGTGAATTTTTTTTCAAATCTCAAAATTTTTCTTTCTTACTTGAGTATATATTGTTACTTGATGAAACTAATAGTTTTTTTTTGTCGTTAGGAATTTAGTTGAACATCATCATTAGATAGGACAAAACGGACTATAGCCAAAGTACTCATTAAATGTAGGTTTTAAGCTATGAAATAAGTGGAGTTAACTAGGGAAAATAAATGGAAATTTGGACTCTTATTCATCAAAGTAAAATTTGTTGAATATGAAACCAGATCCGTAAGAGAATATCGCCAATTATTGGGATTTATTATTCATGTAATCTCATTTCTTATTTCTATCATGACTTAAATCATAGACATTAATGGAGTAATGCCTAGTAAGGAAGTAAAAAGAAAAACAGACAATTTATTATTTATTTTACTTTGCAAAAGTGATTAGGAATTGTCAAAATTTGAAGACTTAAATCAAAACCTTGACATTTATCCTATGGTTGAATATATGCAAAACTTCATAGGGGTATTGGTACTCACAAGGTGAGAAATTTATGCATAATATCAGTACCTTCAACCCGATAATAGGATAAAATAATCAATAAGATGAATTTTTCTAGTTTAACTATTGCAATTCAATTTTTTGAAAGAGAATATCTCATTTAAAATATAGTTTGCAATTGTTATGAAGTTTTGGAATTCTCTTTGAAGAAAATATATCGTTTGTTGCGAAGAATTTCAGATCATTAAGATCCAAAATCATCTCTTTGATCTTTGGTTAGAAAGACAACAAATCACCAACCTTGTCAATGTAGAAAAATCAATATCTACTCTATGAATGAGATGCCTCTAATAAATCTTGATCAAACATCAATAAAAATATGAAATTAAGTTTCTATCCGTACAAAAATAGTAAGCTACTGTATTTCACATGTGTGGATCCGAATATAGCATAAATTGAGCATTCTACACAGAAAATTGCAAGATATCACCAATATAGTGCACCAATGGATAGATGAACAAACAAGAACTCATGTATAAGCCTGAAATGAGATGAGATGAGAGAGAGAGAGAGAGAGAGAGAGAGAGAGAGAGAGAGAGAGAGAGAGAGAGAGAGAGAGAGAGAGAGAGAGAGAGAGAGAGAGAGAGAGAATGCTTCTCCTCACACGTGTACAGCTATATATAGCAGATCCATGACTTATTAATAAGTTTGCTTTCCCTCCATAACAAAAAACCCTAGCATCAATGTGGACTAGATTCAAATGTCTCCACATTCAAATTGAATCTACCAAAACTCATGTACTACACTTTCCCACACTTTTAAAAATTATTTATTCAAATGATTTTAGACTAGTATAACTTTGAAAAGTCAAACTCTAAGTCTAATATGAAATTGGCCTCAATTGCCAAATGAACAAATATAGCAAATTTGAACTAACTAATTGAAATCTTTCAAATTGCTATATGTCCAGAAAGTTTCACTATTTCTTACTTGAATCATAATTTTCGAGGGACTGAAAATTCTAAGGATGGGAGTGAAAGGGAACATCAACCTTAGAAAAAGTGCTATGAAATTTTCTTTTGCAATTAGGATTTTTTGGAATGCCCTGGGAATAATTACATAGTACTAGTTAAGAATTTTTAAATTAGAATTCATTTGGTTGAATTCATAAAATATGTCTTCACAACCATCAGATTAACCATGGGTTTGGGATGTAAGTTGTGATAAGGGAAGTAGAAATTGAACACGTGGATCACATTGGACCTGTTAGTATGAGACAGAAGCTTATCCCTAGAAGGGATTCAGAAGCTTATTAGTAACCTGAAAGGTTTGATAATGTGATAATGATCCATGTTAAACCACAAAGCCATGAGTGGATTACGAATATCCATCAAGACTACAAGACATCAAACAAATGGATTTTCCTGTGCCTGGTTGTAAAGGATATTTTCCTATAAGAATTATAGGACAACTAGATAGATTTGTCGGATCTCTAGAAAAGATAGATTAGGGATTGATAGCTGAAATGTGCAATAATTAACTTGCTATTGTTTTAAGGTCACTTGACATTTTTGATGGCTATTGTTTCTCTCCTATTTTTAGATAGTGGGCGAGTCCTTCTCGAGTCGTTTAGTTGCTATTTAGATGGTTTTTCTTGTACTTCCATGTACATTGTGAATATATAGTGTTTGGTGAGCAATTGATGTTCTCTTGTCTTGAAGCACTTTATGGTGTGTTGTGGTGATTGAAAGAACAAGAGTTTTGTTATTGTCATCTTGGTATCGGAGAAAGGCAATTCCAATCACCTGACATGGATGAGTGCCATATTTGGGAGAAATCGAAATGGAATTCATGTCGGTTTGAGCAAGCGGTGAAGCTAGCCTAGAATTGGCAAAAAATGGTTGTTTTGAAGCTATTGTGAGCCAAATCGAGTAGTTGAAGATTCGATAGGTTTCTCAAAGATAGGAAAAAGCCTTTTACTGTATTTGTGAGTGACAATTCTTGTTAGAATCATAGTTACGACATATCAAAAAGTTGATTTTTTTTTGGGAAGAACTCTCATGAGGGTGTTTGTGGTCGGTGTGCACTCGTTTCTTTACCAATTGGCAAGCTGCTTGAAACAGTACTTCTCTTCGAGTGGGGTGGCCTCAAAGGTGGAGGATTTGCCAGAGAAAGCTCTAAGAGAGCCTTATAACTGCTCAATAATGTTGGTAAAACCGTAGTTTGGGGTTCATAGAAGAGAAACTTGTGTAATTTCTACATACTAAAGCATATTTGAATCTGTAGAGGGGCGCCACAACAGGCTGATACAGCTCATAAAGGGTCATGAAGAGTCATGGCCTAGATTGTCATTTCCATCAAAGTTGTGTAGGGCTATTTGTTACCACCATAGCTGAAGGAGGATTAAGCTTTTTTGAAGTTAAGCATGAAGGTGGGGGTGCGGATCACGCACAACCAATCAGGTTAGTAAGGTAGTGGCCCAAAGGAGTCATCGCATTGGAGAAAGCGCACAAACCCTGGTGCATTTATTCATAGAAAAAACTAGTAGGTACATTGATGAAAAAGATATATACACTCCGGAGGGGAAGTTTAAGCAAAAGTAAGCTCAAACAAGACGAAGCTTGCAGTAAAGCTAAGATTAATCCAGATCCTTGCATTAAAAATAAAAGTGCATAAACTATGCTGATATTAGTGGGAGTCTGCCAACTGACTGCAGCAGATCAGAAAAGTGAAGAGGTGGTGAGTCGACTAATGAAGGGAGATGAGATGTCGCAGACCCAGCCAACGTCGCCAGTTGCAGGAGAAACTGTATTAGCATTCAGATTCTTGTTCGACGAATCAAACATCCTTTGAATCAAAGGCTTGGATTGAATAAGCCAGATCCACAAGATTGTGTTCGACAGTCAAGATATTGTGGAAGGGACCCAAAGTCTTCGAAGGGCATTTTGGAAATTTTCAATTTGAAATGTGAGTTGGGTTCTAAAAATTTTGAAGTTCTAAGTTCCTTCAAAACTAAGAATAAAAAAAACTAGAAAAGTCTCTATTTGGGCCTCCTTTATCCATTTTGTCCCAAATGAAGGCCTATGGACTCCAAATGAAGGGCACCCAGACTGTACCTGCAAGTTCGGTACCTCAAAATAGAGTGTTTACCACGAAAAAATTGCTCAATGGATGCCGAAAGTCATTTTCTATTTTACGGAGCATCTAGTTGGGAGTGTGCCATGGAAACCATTTCACGAACGAAAACCATCTTGGCTTTCAATTTGAAAACTAAGTGATGGGTGGCCTACTAAGTGAAAATCATGGCAAAAGAGTCTTGGGACATTATTGATGCAGTTTTGGCTATAGGTGCTTGGGATGCTTTAAGAGCTCCATATCAAACCTCCAATCCATCTCGTGCCATGTTTTTGAAGACAAGGCTAAAGATGATAACCATGAGAAACAATGAAAGTGCGGAATCCTACTTCACTACGATCAAGGAGTTGAGAGACCAATTGATGCCATCAGTGAGCCCATAAGGGATGTTGAACTAGTCTATATGGCCATGAATGGCGTATCAGAAAGCTTGCAAATGTTCATGAGTAGCATCGCATCAAGAGAGAGATTGCCCACTTTTGAGGACCTGCATGGCTAAAAGCATGGTTTGGTCGTAAAACATGGACTGTCAAGGACCTTACCATTTTTGGGTAAAAATACACTACCTCTTTAGAAAACCGCTCTCCCAAGTTTGGAAATAGAAGTTTTCAAGAGCATGAATGCATGCAATTGACACCTAGCCAAAACCATAATTAACAATATTTCACCCATGCAATTGACACCTAGTCAAAACCATAATTAGCAATACTTCACTTATGGTCAAAATAAGTCAATGGTCAAAACATAATTAACAATGCTTATGGTTAAGGTAAGTCCATGGTCAAGATAAGTCAAAACCCTAATTTTCCACCCCAAAGAATCAAAAAGAGGGGAATCACGTTTTGTCTATCGCATCGCAGCATACATTCTACATTCTCTCTCTCTCTCTCTCTCTCAACTTTATCTTCTTCTTCGACAAGAGATTTTCTTTGTGTGTGTCTGTGTGTGTCGTCTCCTATACCTATGCTGGATCTACGGATCATGTCGAAAAGTCGTCATTGAGTTTCAATTTCATCAGGCAATCTCGCTTTGTTTCATGGCAAAATTCTGAAAGTAGGAAGACTTCTTTGTTGCCAAGCAGTTTTCTTGAAAATACACAAAAAGAAAGATCTCTGGCCGAAGTTATTAAGGAAGAGTAGCACAGGATGAGCTCCCTTTAACAGAGGCTCAGTATTGATGCAAACGGGTTTTGCCTATCATTCTCCTATTGCAAAGGCATCCACAGGAAATGTCCTTGTAATGCCCGCAAGGATCTTCAAACGAATCTTGCTTGAAGGAGGCTCGTCGATCGCTATCTCGTTCACGAGTACCCATATCAGCAACTATTTCGCCTTCACTCCGGTGACATTTTTTTCAAACAATTCTTCTGTAGAGTGCAAGTCATTTTCTCTGCGTAGGCCACTTGCCTGCTAGCCTTCTTGAAATAATGTCCGTTCTTGCGCTTCTGTGTAACATACAAACCCCGTCTGCTCAACGTATCCGCACTCTACCATGTCTTCCAGAGGCAATAGGCCTCCAGGCAACCTGAGTCCCTCTATCAACTCAATCGCCTTAGGCAGTGGATTATCTTGTTCAGTTAAAACTAGTGCACCTTTTCTTTCAGCCATATTGATTAACCCAAGCACAAACAGCCTTTATCTTTATCAGATCAACCTCAATGAGACAAAAATCAGGATATTCTTGTGCAAGTAGTACATTTTTTCTTTCAGTAAGTACTTGACTTTCTTAGCCAGCGAGGATTGTTGGACTGCAGATGATGTCTATGCATGTGAACAGTTTCGGATGTTTGATTTCAAACTACGCAGGTGCACGAGGGGAAGGAGCCATGACTGGACTGGGTATCCATTCACTCATCTCGGTGAGAAAGCGACGAGACGAGATCCTCGCAGAACAATTTCCTCTCCGTGAAATCAATTTCTTAGTCTTTGTTCACGATTTACATAGACCTTACCACACACACTTTATGCAAACATTTTCTCATTACAAATTTAACATTTTCTCATTACATATTTACATGACATTAAGTGTGGAAGGTGCATCCAATTACAGCAACCTTCTGCACAGCTGGTGATTCAGGAAAAACGATACTTCTGAGATTCTGACGGCTTTAGCAACCTTCGGCACAGCTCATGATTCCGGAGATAATGACACTTCTGAGATTGTGAATACTTCAGAACTTCTTTGTTTCTGAAGTTTCAAAAAACTTCGAAAGAGATTTCACGAAGCGGAAGGTGCTCCTTTCGTGGCTCTTCCACCTCATAAAGTCCTTTCGCCTCGGGCTGCCATCCTCGGCGAAGGCCCCGCACAGTTGTGGCCTATTCGATGCGACAATGCTTCTTGGTTTCCAAGGGAAGGCTCGAACCCGAGACCAAAGAAACTTTGGATGTCAAGCTAACCAACTGAGGCAACCCCGTTGGTTTTGATGCGACAATGGCACTGGAGCCTCCTACAAAGTTCTGTCACCATGAAAGATATCCCACCAGCAGTCGAAATCTCCTCATGTAAATTAAATTAGAAAGTAAACTTCGCTCATAAATTTCTAAATATCCTAATGATGTGTGTAGAATATGGTTAATATACCAAACTGTTAGTCCTTGACAAAATTCTTGATGACGGTCCCATTACTAGATGAAAGAGCTAGGTAAGAAAAGCTATGATTAAGTTAGCCTCTCGTTCATTTTGCAAAAATACTAGAGCATTTGAAGATGTAGGAATCAAAATTGTTTAGAAGGATAGCTTCAGAAGTAGTGGCACAAGTAACCTTAGAAGTACACATACGGATTGATTCTCTTTCTGAACAAAAACCCTTTAATACAAATCCATCATGTACTTTTGGTGAGGTGATGGATGTTTTTGCCAACAATAACTATGTAAACTGTAGAACACTCATTGCTAGAGATCCCTACAGAAACACTAGACCAGAGCATGGAAGTTTTTTAACTCCAAACCAACTGTGTAGTTGTTTGATGAGGTAGCATAAGTAGGCAAAAGAACAAGCTTGTAGGTTTTTCATTCAAGGTTAAAATCCAAGTACATATCATCTATGAATAGCTCATTTTCTTCTCAACTAGGGGTTTTCACAGTTGATTAATTATAGCTCCTAATTGAAAGGTTTTGTAGCTTGTTGGAGTTCTCATTTTTTTGTCTTTTGTAAGAATCCATGGCACGCTAGGTAAAATTTTTGGCCACTTTCAATGTATTGAATCCATGTTTATGTCTACTTTCACACGTGGGAACATGCTCCACACGTGTGAGATTTCCATATGCACAAGAATATGTAAAGTACTCAAGCTAGATTTTGCCAATTTTTTACAAAAGTTACTTTTACATTTGATTTCATTGTTATAATTATTTGCTAAAAGGCAATATAACAGTTTTGCAATGTATTCATATCTTTTCATTTAGTTTCTATTCTTTATGTGTAATTTGAGTTTTAGTTTTGATTAATTGTTTATTATCACATTTACATTTGTCTTCAATTTTGTAAGCAATCATAAACTGTGAAGTCAAAGAAATAGTTTTACAATGCATTTAGAAAAACAGTCGTCAAGTTGTATGTGATACGATGTTCCGCATGACATTCTATCTAGCAACATGGGGGTGGAATATGTTGAATCCGGAGGGAGCCTTAAACCATCTCAGGTCCCAAAGGAGGTCCTCGAGCAGCAGGCGGCCTTATTTCACCAGGCCCAACAACGCCGACAAGCAGCAGCAGCAGCAGGCAGCTCCGGAACGGCAAGCACTTCCGACTCTGATCCTATGGGCGTGATTCCGTCCACACAGGCAATCCCCTCTCCATCACTTGCTCTCACACTCCCACCACCACCCCCACCATTTACTGCCTCCTCCACACCCTCACTAACTCTCAACACGAGCTTCACTTCCACATTTCCACAAAAGCCCTCCCCTATACAAATCTCCACCCTACTTGACTCCACAGTCAACGTAGATGATTTTGCATTACAATTACTAATTGCATTACCATCAACCATTGTCACCACTAACCCAATCCCACACTCTCCGCCACGTCGTATCTCCCCACCCCTCAATCCACAATCACCTCCACCTGTCTTTCATACACCTCCGTCTAGTCCTATTCCTGATTTTCTACCATTTAACCCCATGTCGTATCCTAACTACACACGCACCCTCCCTGACATTGGTCCTTGGGAGGAGCTACCCCTTACAGCCCAAAAAGTGGTATGGTTGGTGAATGAGCTCCAATACAATATATTCGGCACCCTAGGGGGACAGTACACTATGCGGCAATTCGACGATAGTGCTATGGCGGACCTTCAAAAAGATAAAGCAAGACTGGAGGAGGAAAACAAACAACAACAGCTGCATCCAGAACCTAACAAATTACAATCAACAACAACAGCAGATGCTACTCCACCCCCAGAACCAGCTCCAACTGAAGGTATCCCACATGCAACAAACCATCGATACCCTCAAAGCCGAAAATGATGAGGCTGTAGCAGATTCACAAGCAGCAAGTTCCACTATGAAGGAACGGTTGGAAATGGTGGACTTCAACAACTTCGCACCACCAGCTATTCTTGAGGGAACTGCCATTCTTGTGGTGGCCTATCAAACGCTCGCCCAAAAGCTAAAAGCTCGGAGCACCACTCAAAATTACAACAATCATACATTGCTTCTGTCGAGGCCCTCAACCAGCACATAGCCACCCTGGAAGAACACTTAAAGGCTGCTACCCAGTCGACACCGTTGGTTCATGCAGAGCACGTCCAATTCCATGATTCGGGGCACCACTTTGATGGACCAGATGGTGGAGATGGAGCAGGATTTCAACAGCCTCCTCCTGCAACTCAAGGCTCCGCATTTCAAGGCCAACCCCTGGGGGCAAGGAGCTCAAACACCAACCAATCCATCGGGCTCTGGGGATACCAACTCCCAACATTTTCTTTTTCCTTCCACCGCTTCTAACCCCCTCGACACCACTAACCCCACCTTCATTCCACGACAATTTTCTCCTGAGTCACAAAGAAGTGCAGAAGCTAACCCCTCGCCTCCTCTCTCTCCTGAACCCGATCCACAAACCGAACACGAGATTGCCTCTGAAGCCCCAACCATCCGGCACAGAATCACGCCCACAGAACCAAGCAAGGAGTTGCGTGCCTCTCAGGAGTTTGCAAAGAAGTATCCAACAAGGAAAGAGCGAGGTGGCTACACACTGTCAGATTTGGACCAGTGTCGGACACATAAAGCAGCAGTCAAACTCCTGGATCCACAACCTCTCTGCCGTCATCAGCTCTTCCTGCAAAGTAAGACCTCAATGGCACGGTATCTCGAAGCTCCCTCCTACATGCGCACCAATCCTTATTACTATCCAGTAGCAAGGCGAGAACCATTTCCTGCCACCAAGGTCAAGAACAGAATCTTTTGGCCTAAGCTCACAGGCGTGGATACCGGCAACTTAGCCGAAGACATGGTCACCAACTGCCGAGTATTCTACCAGAAGCACCATGGCAATCCTGATCACGATGTCAGATACTTTGCGGATAATTGCGGCATGGTGGCATTTCTGGCAGAACTCAAAGTTTTTTGGGATCAAGGGTTACACCCAATCGCCCTTGACATCAATGAACCCTTGCGCACGCAAGATGACCATATCAACGTTGCAAGGCTCTATTATCGCGCTGCACTCACTTCTGCCCTGCACGTTGATATGGTGGAGCTATGGAAAACCCATAACTTTCTCCAGAGTATGCTCCATTACTACAAATCCATGCCCTTCCTGAACAAATTACGGTGGCAAATGATGGAGGGCATCGGCACGACAATATACCACTCCCGACAGCAATAGTCTCGTGTCCAAGAAGCACAAAAGATCCAGTACGAAAAGACGTCGATTGGTGTGGGACCACCAATCCAATAAGGAGGGGGATAATGTTAGCAACTGTGCTAACACAGAGGAAATAAAAATAATAATAATAAAACTCCGTGGCATGTGCTTTGTAAGACCACGTATGAGTATCTGTCAATAAACTTCAAGCCATGGCATGTGTTTTGTAAGTCCATGAGTAGAAGCTTAAATAATAATAAAATAGCTTAAACTTAGATTTAGAACTTAGACTTAGGAAACTTAAGATTAGAAATATTTTATCTTAAGTTTTCCTAAGTTAAATAATTTGAAGTTCTAAATCCTAAGTTAGAAGTTCTTGAAAGGCTAGAAACAGATTAGTCCCATAAGTTAGTAGACACTTATGGAAGACCCTCCTTGCCATAAAAGGAGAGGTATTTGCATTGTAACCAACACTTTTGAGATTAAGCTATCTTGCTCTCTATTTTGGAGAATTATCATTCTATGTCATTTGTGTTCCCTTTGGAAAGGTGCATAGCTTGAGGGAAGGTGCTCGGGCCTCCTCTTGCCTCCTTTTCATCGGTTTATTATGGCATGTTCTTTATTGCTTATTTGCTTAATATTAGCCGCAATATCATTTTATTATCGTAGAAACTTAAAAAGTGGACGAATCTCTACATCCCTATACTACACCCGTAAGTATATCTAGCCACCGCACACACTAGAAATACTTCCAGCAACTTTGTTTTGTTTTGTCTTTTTTTTTCTGATGACGACATTGTATCATCTACATTTAGATATCCCTAATGATTTGGCACCTATACAAAGATGAGGAGGCAAAAGAATTCCAATATCTGCTGATGATCGTTCCTGTTATACGGCAGAAGGAAAGAAGAACTTGGATTTGTGGACAAATGGAACATTGCATCCTCAAGATCCTAGCACATTGACTCATCCCACATTCTCTTCAATAACTCATCTAGTAACATGGATATGCAATGGGCATACTGGATTACTAGGATATTGTGAGAGATTGCAAAACTATGGAAATCAGTTCAACTTACAATTACTGAAGGATGTGGAAGAGGCTAAAAAGAAGGAGGCTAGGAGTAAGAAGAGAAAGTGGCAAAATTGAAAGGATATTCAGACCCTTTCAAAAGGCGGTTATCGAAATAGGAGAATTCGAACATTCCAACAAGCATACACTGATTTTTTGTAACTTGATTAATGACATATGATTTTATTTCAGCTATTGTGCTGTTTTACTCACTATCTGGTTCTTTTGCAGATCTGCATTAGTAGGTCATCAGAATATAAAGGACAATGCTTCAATTGGAATGTCGTTGGGCTCAATATTGACAGGCAAATCTACTGAGTGTATCATGATGAACAATAGGAGTTCCAATGGAAAGTGCAAAATTGTAGAGTCTTTGATGCTGGACATTCAGAAAATTTTAGATAAGACTATAGTTCAGGGTGCTTTGCTGGTATTAGCAGAGAAGCATATTCAACAATATTTCAACTTATTAGAGAAGCTTTTAAGCAAGTTCGAATTAGAAAAGTCCCTATCCCTAGGGCATATCACTTGAAGACAGAGAGTAATACATTGAACATAGGTATGCATAAAATCATTGGTACCCCATTTCATATTGAGGAAGTGTATGAAACTGATAAAAGATCCATATCATATAATTCATCAAACAACTTCTTTGTTGATCTAAATCACTTGTTAACATACATGGTCACATTTTATGATATAACCTTAGAAAAGGTGAATGGTAAAATAATCATAGTACTTAAGTTAGATGAGTCAGATATTGTGAAAGGGTAGAAGATGGAGAGAGTTAGTATAACTCTCATGAATGGTGCACTATCACAAAAAGTGGACTAAGGAGACTTCAGATTCAGTTTCCAGTCCGAAAATGATATATGGTGGTTGGCAGCTTTTCAGGTAATAATCCTCATTATTAACTAAGTCTTATTCTATATCTAAAAAATTCTTATTTAACTAAGTTGGTTTTATTCATTGGACAGGTACTGAAGGAGAATCACGATATATTATCATGGATATTCTCTAGGACATCTTACCCTAGGATCATCAAGGACCATATGGAAGGATCATTTCTCAATGTTCCAAGAGTTGAAGACTTCAAAGTTGAATGGCACTTAGCAGGTGATTTAAAAACATTGAAATGCATGTATAATGTCTCTCACGGTGCTACATCTGAACATCCTTGTTTATATTGCATGAAAATGGCAAACGATGTAACTAGAAGTACAGGAATTACTAGAGAAAATGCAGATCCAAACTGGAAGCCAATATTGTCTATTCCCTTGAAAAATGTGCATGTCTGCACTCTTCATACAGAAGTTAGGATACTAGAAAATCTCGTTTATCTTCATATAGTTTTTGCATGGAATAGTAAGCCAACATCAGTAGCGAAGGAAGCTATTTGTCGGTTAGAAGATGTTTTATCAAAACCAGGACTGCATAAGGGACATGTCAAAATACAGAAAGATGAAAAGCTTTCTGGAAAGTTAGGAAATATGAAAGTGTCTGGTCATCACAAGGGATGGAGAAGTCACATTGGCAAGCACGGATAGCATTTCGTCGAAATACACAACATGGAGGAACAAATGATAAATGAAACTATATTTGCCAGTCATTTCAGTGGTTCTACCGCAGAGTTCAAATTCAACAGATCACTGAATCTTCAAATTACGGCAAATTTAGAAAAGCTTGCAATCAAAGCCTCAACCACGTGGCCATAATATGAAAGAAAAGATGAAAAACCGTGTCAAATTCAACCGCCTGGCGATCTCACAACTGTTAGGGAAGTTTCTGATATTGTCTCTGTTCCGACACCAACCCCCGAATGTCCCCAATCACCATCCAGGCAGGTAAGGCAAGGCCCCCCTCGAATCTCCAGCCCATGATGTCCCTGCATACTTTAAGGACTATATGATCGAGGATGTCATAGTGAACCAAATGAAACCAACGAATATATTGTCCATGTCGGAGCTCATCTCAATCGCGAACAATGCAGATGGCTTGAAAAGCTCCTGCGAAAATATAAACATGTCTTTGCGTGGACCTATAAAGACATGAAAGGCGTCTCACCTCAAGTAGCTGTGCATTGGATCCCACTTAAATCGGGTAGAGGCCAACTGCTAGTCGTCCATACAGATGCAATCCCATCCATAAGGCCAAGATCAAAGAAGAATTACAACGCCTCTTAAATGCGGGATTTATCTATGAAATCGAACATACTGAGTGGGTCTCCCCAATTGTCATCGTTCCCAAGAAAAATGGAAAACTCCAAATTTGTGTCGACTTTAAGAAACTTAACATTGTCACCGAATGTGATTATTTTCCATTACCTTTCAGAGAATCCATCTTAGAAATCTAGCAGGAGATGAGGTTACTCCTTCTTAGATGACTTTAGCGGATACAATATGATCCAAATTGCTGAAGAAGATCAACATAAAACTGTTTTTTTCATAGAATGGGGCACCTTCTGCTGGAAAGTCATGCCCTTTGGTCTCTGCAATGCCCCTAGCACCTTCCAACGTGTTATGCAAGCTGTCTTTTCTCAGCAGATGGGCGATACCCTAGAGGTTTACTTGGACGATTTAGATGCACATTCAGAAGAAACATGTCATCTGTCTGTGCTCAAAAAAAAATTTATCCAATGTCAACGCTTCGGCATTTCCCTTAA